>VKOC01017776.1:0-27269 GCA_009364415.1 Spea multiplicata
ATATATATATATATATATATATATATGATTGCAAACAGCAATCACAATCCTATCATGCCCAGGTTCTGGCATGTGCTGGCTGACTTAGTATGATAGGAGTGTATATATATATATACGGTATATATTAATAGTGTTATTGATTTTTTTTGTCTAATTTTAGTGTGTTACTTTTAATAAAGTATTTTAAAGTGTTTTGGTTTTTTTCTTCGGTTTTGGCCAAGTGAATGCTGAATTTTCATTTCGGCGCATCCCTACTATATACTAAGCCAGTCACTGAAGTGTTTGGCTTAGTATATAGTGATAGGGGTTGTACTGCAGTATTGTCAGTGTCTGGCTCAATGTATAGGCACACATTGACAGCGGTACAGTGTAATCCCTAAGTATATAATGATAGCAGTTATGCTGTGCCACTGTCAATGTTTGCCTAACCATAGAAACTATGCAGTTATAAAGTGTGTGTGTGTGGGGGGGTGCCACATACAGGATCTGCCACAGGTACGCCCCTGCGTCGTGTGGCAGTCAGGCCCAATAACCATGCCTCAGCTCTTCATCCCACCCCTTTTAAGACATGGGACGAAAAGCTGAGGACAGCCATTGGGCGACGCGGTGTGTGCATTAGGCGCCGGTGGCCTGACTGCCGCACAATGGCCACTTTGAATGTCGCTCGCAGTCGCTTTGGTGGTGCAATGGGCCACTTGACTAGACTTGCCCCCCAGGCCTTAGGCTGCCAGCCCTCCCCTGATAGCAGGGTAAGATCCTGTGGGACTTCTAGATCCAGACAGACAAGCAGGTACTGGTCAATCAACCTGACATTGTGGTGGTATTAAAGAACGAAAAGACATAAGGTGGTAATAGATGCAGCAGTGCCAAATGACAGCAACATAAGAATAAGTATGGGAAACTGGAGAAGTACCAGGGCCTGAAAGAAGAACTAGAGCAGATGTAATGAGCGAAGGCAAAAGTGGTCCCAGTGGTCATAGGAACGACATCAGAACACTCTGTCCAGAAGAGTGCATTGCAGAACTAAGCAGAACTCTCAAACTAACAGGCCTCTGTTAGAGGACCCGAGGTTGAGAAAGACACATATCACCCATACGGGTGAGAAGGGATTTTATTTTTATAGTATCGTTTCATATAATTGACACACTACCAGAGTTGTGTAATTGTACATATACCTAAATTATCTAGGTATAATTTAGGTATATGTACAATTACACAACTCTGGTAGTGTGTGAAGAGAAAGGAAATATTCCATTTATTGGCTCAACCCTGTTGAGAATTGCCCCAAACTACAAGTTCCTAGTACTCTACCCATTTAAGTTTATAATATGCAAGCCATTGTAGAAACTATGTGAATGCTAGTTTTTGTTTTTATTACAAAAAGCAAAAGGATATAAATTTGAGATTTACTACAGCCCTGTGTACATATGGTAGGTATTATTACCCTACCCAGCCTGGAAACACAAAAGTATAACCGGTTATGACACCATACAAGGTGAAATTCAAATTTAGACACAAATGTATCATGTATGGGTAAGTACTGTTATTGTTGTTAAACATATCAAAAACGCACTACGTAATAGATGCAGGAATAATAGTATTCAACTAGAAGAAAATGCCTAAAGTAATTGGTTGGCCATTGCTAGTAAGCAAGATAAAAACTGTCTTCATAATGTCTTATTTAAAATTCTATATCATTTTACAATTGTTATTACTTTTAGTCATAAATAACAATTTCATGTTAATACCATTGGCAGCTTTATACACTTTATGGCTAGCACACTAAACTATATGTTTGGTGACAGGTTTATTGCCACTTGCAATGAGATCTTTTCTTTACTGAAATAATTTAAATTATATGGTTTTCATCACTATTACATATAGTAAAGAAAAATCTAAAAATTTTGTATTAGTGCAGAAAAACACAATGGTACCCCCTGATAAATGGGCCATGTTTCAGGGATGCCAGCAGAGACATGTTCAGTTATTTAATGATACTTTTTTTCCTGTCAAAAACCTAGGCATAGAGACAGAAAAGATATATAAAGACTATAGAGGTTATACGTAATGTTTAAGTTTATGGGTAAGCGTGAACATACATGTGTATGTATGTGAATGGGCTGGAGAGTGTGTTTATGGACAGGCCTGTGTAAAGGGTAGTATGTATGTGTGTATTTTGACAATCAATCCATTACTGTTACTGTTTTGGGCCCAGGTGATTCACTCTAACACATTTCAACACAGCAGAACTGTTTAGTATTGTGTTAAATTAAAAATAAAAACAGTGTCTTTTGTCGAGTCCAGAAACTGTGAAAATGTCAGCCATGAACCATGTCCATGCCAATGATTGAATACCAGCCCAGTTTACAAATAGTAAAAGTGTCTGGAAATGGGGTCATGCTATCAGTTTAAGAGCCATCCATGTCATCTGTGCACAGGCACACTCACGCGGCGCATGGTCACATGAACATGCTAAGTGAGACAGTCCTGGTTCAGGCCTGCCCACTCATTGATAGAATCCTTATAGTGCTCCAACAGATTTATAACAGCCCTCCAGCTAAAACCAGGACAATTCCACTGGTTGCTATGGTGATATACCACTTTTACTCTACACCAGAAGCACATTGATTGTAATGCACATATGTAAAGGTTCTTATAATCTAATGTAATTTAATTTATCACAAATATAATTTCAATTGCTGTTTGCTGAAGATTAATGCAAAGTCAATGCTGTCTCCCTTTAAGATTTAAATGTGAGTAGGAGTATATCCCAGAGTGTCATTAAATATATTATAAGTAAGGATTGAGCACATCACTTTTTGTCAATTAACTTTAGGGAGAGCTGAACTGCATGGTGGCACCACTGACCGTTGCCTTGGCTGTTAAGACTTACTATTTATACCTCATCATTTAATCCTTACTGCTGTCTATGCATCATTATAAGTCTAAGGACATTAGAGATCTTTGAGTTTAGAAAATCTATTTAAAAGTGAATGGGTCTTCAGTTTAGATTTTTATCCTCATTATTTATGAAGAAGCAATACTTTTATCTCATATTAGTCAATTTCTGGCCTACATGATTTACATTAATTGCTTATTACAATATAACTAATGTCAAATTACTGAGACACTGTAGCATGGAAATTTATCATCCAAAGTTTGTATATAATTTAATTATTTGCTCGTGTTTCATATGGGTCTCTAAGCACAACATTTTTGGTAATTTATTGTAAGCTAATGTTATTTGCTAAATTTGGGTTATTGCATACTTTTGGAGTTATAATTAAAAAGCAGAAATTGTAACTTTAAATAATAACCAAGAACCAGAACTTGAATATTGGTTTCTGTCTAAAGTAAATGCACCACATTCCAATTTCATTTCTTTATCATCAAAAATATTTTTAATGCTAGACTGTTTTCTTACATTGTGAACCATCAAAAAGCACAGATCTTACAAAGTAATACATAGCAAGACAAAGTATTTCATCAAAGCATGTGTCAATGTGCCTTGTTTCACTGGACATTGAAATACCACTACTTTTAAATTATGTATTTATTCCAAGGAGATTAAGAAGTAATTATAATAAAAATTGATTCAATGCTAAGGGATTTATTTTCTACATTTTGGAACACTTCTCTAGTTTGTGGAAAATAAGTTTAGGTTATTTGGAAAATGGTAGTTCATTTAGCATTGTTTGCATGTTTGGTTGACATTTTACTGGAAAGGGTTTTTTCATGCTCTAGAAACTTAAAACATAAAAGGCATTGGTCACCGAAATACTTTCCACAATTTAGACATTTGTTTTGTGGATCAAATTTGGCTTCTGATGCGAGAGGCAAGCAAGGAGAAAACAATACCCTTTGAAAATAGTTTTCACTTGAGCGCAGTTTGAAACATTAGCTGGATGGTTCATTAATTTTAGTATCAGAAGACTGCCACAAAAGGGAAACTGTTCCACTGTTTTGGGTTTCAACAAGTGTTTACTTTAACATCTTTCTGCTTCTGATGAATATAGTGTGCATTCTTTTACTACATTATTTGTATTCTATGTTCACCAGATAATAAGAGTAAAGAGATTTGCAATGCCACTCAAATTTTGACATTGATATCAAAAGAACTGTATTTTTCCCAGCAATCAGAGGTTCAGTGTATGTTTTTGAACAATATAAGTACTTTATAAACAGTGTTGTAATGTTATAGCAATACAGTGAGAAGGGGATACTTGCAGTTTGTATTTACAGTAAGATGTTATGAAGGAGTAGGTTAAGCTCATAGCCACTGCTAATAATAGCCCAAAATAGTTGAGCTATACCTGTAAATATGGGGGGGGGTAGGATCTGAACACCCTCTTTCAACTGATAGAGTGCATTCTTCACTTCTCTATTTGATCACAAATATTGTAAGTGGATGCATATTCAGCAATACTACAATCTGTAGAATGGAGAAATGTAAGCTCTTTGGTTTTACCCAAATCTATAATATCATAGAGGTCCTTTGCTTTGTTTTCTTCTGCTGGGCACAGTATATGACATGGATCCACAGAAATGTTAAAACAGAAGGCTGCACTGTCCCACTGCAATATAACTGTGCTCATGGGAGAGTTGCCATCTTTTGGTCTGGGGGGCAGGTAAAAGAAAGTGCCCCCTCTTCCTTCTATGCTCCCCCCAATTCACACTAGCAAACACACATTTACACATGCTCACATACACACTAAAACATCTTCACTCTATCAATCAGTCTTTCTTGGACCACTATGTATCTCAAGATCATTTCTTGTTATTTAAGAACTCTTTTTTTTCTAAAAACAAGAAAGTTCTACAGAAACTACAGCTAGCAGTTAAACAGTGTTATTCATTTCTGAATTAAAAAAAGAAAAGCCTTACATAACTAATAAAATAAATCTTTTGGATTTCCTTTTGAATTCTCACAAATTGTTTCCCTCCGGTATGTTTTATTCTTCCAGCTTAACTCAATTTGGTAGCTCACTTGGAAACAAATGAGCATATTAAAATGTTTCCCACAGTAGAGATCAGCAGCTGTCACAGAATAATTAACAGCCATTTACTGCGTACTTTGCAAAATAGAATTTCATCAGCATTTACTAAAAGATGCCTTTTGTTTAAAACTATTATCTGAAAATTATTAGGCATCAATTAAATTAAGTTTTATTAGCATTAACATTAAATATGTTTGTAAAACTGAACTCCTTTACACTCTGCTTAAACTAAAGTTTAAATTTACATTTTATCACCAATAAGAAAACAGGAAAAATCCCCCAATCCTACAAGGATGGAAATGCAGCTTTGCCTTTTGATTAATAATTTGCTTTTTGGTAGAATTGGTCTCCACAAAAATGTAAATTATTCTGAATGGTAATTGCTAAATGCCAGAATAAATTTTCTAGGCATAATTATTCTTGAACTTAAATTGACAATCATAGACACTTATATTGTTTGCTAAAATGCGTGTATAATGCATGTGTGTCCCCCAGTTATGATGATAACAAGCATTATTTTGCATAACTAATTTGCAAGAAGAACAATAAGTTTCTATATTATTTTAAATATGCTCTGTGTTTACTGTTCTTATTAGAATTGCTATAACATTATAATAGTGATTTAAACATGATACCACAAGGAAAATAGCCCAATCCATAAGCAATTAATGGGAGTGCTATTTTTGTTTAGTTTAGTAACAATCTTTTCAAATATTGTAATACCTTGATAATAATCAGACGTATCTACTGAAAATAGCGCATATGGCAAGCACTGAAATTGCGCCCCTGTCCAAATATCTAAAACCCATTTATTAGCCCCTGCTATATATATATATATATATATTATATTATATATATATTAGACCCTGCTGCCGATAACAGGTATAGATCAGCACACAAACCCAGATCAATTGAAATTCACTTGTGATCTCAGCACTGAAGGTATATATCAAATAAACAGAATCAGACATACAAATCCTGTATTTGCAGGTATACCAGTAGCGTACCTAGCGGGGGGGCACCGGGTGCCACTCATCAGGGGGGTGCCAACTTGCCGGCACCCCTCCAGAGATGGACAGTAATGTCCGCCGTTGGAGGAGCAGGCTCGCAAGCGGGCGGTATGGGAGGTCTTTAACAGACCTCCGGCTCTCTTGAGTGATTTTCTCCCTTGAACCCATCTTAAAATCACTCAAGGGAGCCGGAGGTCTGTTAAAGACCTCTGATACCGCTCCCTTGCGATCCGCGCGGCAACAGCTGCCGTGCGCTGGGATCCGTTGTCAGATCCCGGCGCACAACACTGAAGCCGTGCCCACCGCTGTCAGTGCCCTCTCAACCGGAAGAAGACAGAAGGCCTGAAGAAGAGGAGCGAAGAGGAGGCAAAGAAGCTGAAAGAAGAAAAGAGGAAAGGTAGGAAAGCATAGAGTGAGAGTGACAGTGAGAGTGGATTAGTATATGTGTGGATTGGTATGTGTGTGTGTGGATTGTAACAAAGTAACATAGTTCATAAGGTTGAAAAAAGACCAAAGCCTATCAATTTTAACCTATATACATATTGTGTCCCTACTGTGTTGATCCAGAGGAAGGCAGAAAAACCCTTATGAAGCAGATGCCAATTGCCCCATACCAGGGGGAAAATTCCTTCCCGACTCCAAATATGGCAATCAGAATAAATCCCTGGATCAACGTTCTGTCCCTATTAATCTAATATCCATAACTTGTAATATTATTGCTTCCAAGAAACACGTCCAGGCTCCTTTTAAACTCTTTTATTGAGTTTACCATTACCACTTCCTCTGGCAGAGAGTTCCATAGTCTCACCGCTCTTACTGTAAAGAACCCCCGTCTGTGCTGGTGTAGAAACCTTCTTTCCTCCAGCCGTAGAGGATGTCCCCTTGTTATAGATACAGTCCTGGGTATAAATAGGTCCTGGGAGTGATCTCTGTACTGCCCCCTTATATATTTATACATAGTTATTAAGTCCCCCCTAAGCCGTCTTTTTTCCAAACTAAATAACCCTAATTCTGATAATCTTTCTGGGTACTGTAGTCCTCCCATTCCCCTTATTACTCTGGTTGCCTGTCTTTGAACCCTCTCCAGCTCCACTATATCTTTCTTGTACACTGGTACCCAGTACTGTACACAGTATTCCATGTGTGGTCTGACTAGTGACTTGTACAGTGGTAGAATTATTTCCTTGTCGTGGGCATCTATGCCCCTTTTGATGCACCCCATGATTTTATTTGCCTTAGCAGCAGCTGTCTGACACTGGTCGCTACAGGTAAATTTACTGTTAACCAAGACTCCTAAGTCCTTTTCCATGTCAGTCGTCCCCAGTGTTTTCCCATTTAATACATATTCCCAGCCTGGATTTTTCTTCCCCATGTGCATAACCTTACATTTATCTGTGTTGAACCTCATCTGCCACTTCCCAGCCCAAGCCTCCAACCTATGCAGATCCATTTGTAATCGTGCACTGTCCTCTATTGTGTTAACCACGTTACAGAGCTTAGTATCGTCTGCAAAGATTGATACTTTACTATACAATCCCTCTACAAGGTCATTAATAAATATATTAAAAAGAATAGGACCCAAAACTGACCCCTGTGGAACCCCACTAGTAACAGTCACCCACTCAGAGTATGTACCATTAATAACCACCCTCTGTTTCCTATCACTGAGCCAGTTACTTACCCACATACACACATTCTCCCCCAGCCCAAGCATTCTCATATTATGTACCAGCCTTTTATGTGGCACCGTATCAAATGCTTTGGAAAAAATCCAAGATATGACATCCAGCGATTCACCCCGATCCAGTCTTGAGCTCACCTCCTCATGAAAGCTGATCAGCTGGTATGTGTGTGGATTGGTAAACGTTGATTGGTGTGTGGGTGTGGATTGGGGTGTGTGTGTGTGTGAGAGTGATGGGTGTTAAGCTGCACCATTTCCAATGTATTTTTCATTATATAATTATGCTCTCAAGTACATCATAACTCCCATCACTCTATACTGTTCCAAACAGTGGCAGAGCTGGGAGACAGAGGCCTTGCACCCCCACCGCAGGACTCCTGAAAGGTAAGTGAACTTCAAAGAGGGAGAGGGTAGATAGTTAGGAGGGGTAGATAGGGAGAAGGGAGCGAGACAGGGGAAAGGGGTTCGATAGGGAGAAGGGAGTGAGAAGAGGTAGATAGGGGAGAAGGGAGTGTGAAGGGGTAGATAGGGCAATCATACGCCTATCATGCCAAGTCTGCGAGTACATCCTGGAATCTGGGAATGCCTGGGCATGATAGGAATGTGATTGCTGTTAACAATCACATATATATATTGTTGGTTGAATTAATGGTCGAATTCTCCTCAGAAAGAGTTTCCTTTATTTAGATCATGCGCATAACCGAGACAAGGCACACAACACACAAAAGTCGAAGCGTTGTCTAATTACACATTCAGATTACATGGGTCATATAGCATCTTATCTACTTCTAATAGCATGCATTATTCTGATTGGTTACTTTTCAAGCAAGTTACACCTCTTTAAGCTGCATAATTAAGAATGGCCTAGACTTGACCCTTTGCCCATATATATAGAAGAACATAGAGTAGACGTGTCGACGTAAACTCCTCCATATATTATAGACTAGACATTCCCTGCTTTCTTTTGTCTTTGACAGCAATAATATTTACGATAATATAAACATTCTTCTAACATATATATATATATATATATATATATAAATTGTTTTTTAATTGTTTTTTGTCCTATTTTGGTGTGTTACTTTAAATAAAAGTGTTAGATTTTTTATGGTGTTGGGGGGTCATATTTGGTTTCGGCCAGGTAAATGCTGCATTTTCGGTTTCGGTCCAGAATTCGTTTCGGTGCATCCCTACTGCTAAGCCAGACAATGAAGTGGTAGGCCTACACCACATCAATGTTTGGCGTAGTATATAGTGATTGGGGTTATGCTGCACTATTGTCAATGTCTGGCTCAATGTATAGTGATAGGGATTACGTTGTACCACCGTCAATTTCTGCCTCAGTATATAGTGATATCGGTAATGCTGTACCACCGTCAATGTCTGCCTCAGTATATAATGATATCGGTAATGCTGTACCACCTTCAGTGTCTGCGCCGGTATATAACAGTAGAAGCTATGCAGTTTTAAAGTGTGTGTGGGGGGGTTGCCAAATACAGGATCCGCCCCAGGTGCCAAACACTCTAGGTTTTCAATGTTTTCATTTATATCCCGGGCAGGGGAGTTGAACGGTCGCTTGTGAAGTTTTCAGCAACCGCTCGGCGCCCCTCACTCTCCGCGACTCCATCGCGGTGCCGCATTTCATGCTGAGTGCCAGAATATTCCACCGCTTAGCTGTGAAGCGCGCACCACGGGAAGACGGACGTCTCCCGCTCCCACCGCAGGACTCAACAAGGTAAGTAAGGGAAGGGGCAGGGGGGGGGTCAGTGAGAAGAGGGGGGGTCAGTGAGAAGGGGCAGAGGTGATAGATAGTGATACAGGGGGATAGATAGTGAGAAAGGGGAGTTTTGTTACAAGTTTTTATTCCTTTCTTTTTTTGGGATGGGGGAGGCGCCAGAGGAGTAGTCCGCACAGGGCGCCAGAACACCTAAGGCCGGCTCTGCAGGGTGACATGGGGTTGTGGGGGAAAGAGTTATATAAAAAAGCGGTTATGTAAAGGTCAAGATGTATGTAAAAAGAGCTTGTACCTATATATATTTGTTATTGAGTTATTAGGTTACATTGTCAGGTTATTATCTTGTTGGTAAACTAAATAAAAGACCACGACCTGTTATATCCAAAGTTTGTTGTCATGTGTTTTTATTGAGTTACCGTTATGTTCCTTACAACCTCATGGTAAATAACTTGGGGATAAGAGCTTATGTAGTAAATTGGCATGATGGAGTGGGAACATTCGTGAAATTCTCCCTGAGTTCGGCGTCAGAAAGCTGCATATAATAAAAGTGATGCTGGGCTCTCTGTACTGATCCCCTCTAACTAATATGTAGGATGTAGATGCAACACCCTCCTGTAAAGTCCCTTTTCCCCATAGCATAGTATTGGTAAGGCAGGAGGCCCTCAATTGGTCACTATGTAGGGCAAGTGTTTACAGTAACAATATTAAATGATCCCACTGTATAACCCTTCATTGTTTATTAGTTGTCTCTATTGCGTGTCTTATTGTCATCCTTTGATCTGTACTGGATAGAAGGCTGTGTTTTTCCACAATACACTGCTCCTCTTCCTATCCTCCTTAACCTTGTCCTGGCAGATTTAATCTCTTAACGATCAGTGACGTGCCCAGCACATCATGCAAAAACTTAGCGACCAATGATGTTTCTGGCACGTCATGTCATTAACCAAGCTTAGAAAGCGATCTACGATTGCTTTCTTCACTTAAACAGTGTTGCTGTAAAGCCTCGATGTTGAAGCCCTGTGTGGCCCCTGCCAGAGGCAATCAATTAATAGTAAAGGCTGGTGGTAGGATCTTGTGCATGGAAAGAGTTAAAATACCAACATTTGAAATAACTTTTGTCTGATCCTGAAGGGGTTAAAGACTCTCTTCTTGATTTTAACATTTCCCCTCTCCCTTTTTTCTTTTACAGTTGAGGTAGAAGCAAGAAAATTTGAATTTCCAAAAAGAATAGACTTATCTGTTTGTTGCTAGTTTTTTTCACTTTGCACCACAACTTTTGACTTGATAAAAGGCAGAGGGGCATATAGGGGATTAAAAGGCATATCATGGGGCAGAGTGGCAAGCCTGGGGGCAGATGTGCATAATGGGGGGGGTAGGTTTGGCAAATAAAAGGAAATAAAAAATATTTTCTCAATCATTGCTTTTATTAAATATGAAAAAAATAGTTACATAGGGTCGTCTTATATTCAGGCTTTTTGGTTTTTTCCTAAATTAATATTTGATTTTTGGGTGGTCGTCTTATAATACGAGCAAATACGGTATTTTAAATACTGTTAGTCCAATGAAAAAGGTATTACAAGATTCTGCAACATTCTGTTGTTTTTTTTTGCATTCTTTTACACTGGACTAATACGACTACTGCAAACTACACATGTAACATCTAAAATTCAATTTTATCTTATTTTTAAAATTGTGTATTGATAACTTTGTCAATGCTAATATGTATAAATTAATATATTTCCCGTTCTGTGTAATTATGTTTAAGGTGTGGAATTACTGTGTTTACTAATTTTTTAGTTTTTGAAATTAAGTTTTCCACGTATTTTTGTTCCTTAGGTTTATTGCCCAGAACAAAATGAGGTTGCAGCGTCTTGGGATAACACACATTCTTAATGCTGCGGAAGGGAGCTCTTTAATGCATGTGGACACAAATAATGCTTTCTACAGCGGAACAAACATGATCTATCATGGTATTAAGGCTGATGACAGACCAAATTATGACCTCAGTTCTCATTTTGAAGATGCCTCAGATTATATTGACAAAGCATTATCACAGAAGAATGGTAAGTCCTGGCTCTAAAATAGGCACACATATGACGTGCCTATTGTCGGAAATGGATATGTTTGGGGAAAAAGGGGATTACAGGTGCCGACACACCTTCGTCTAGGGGTTAATATCTTAAATCCAGGTGGCTCGAATAATCACAAGAAAATACTTCTTTGATGGGAAAATGGAGGGTTTAATGCTGTAATGAAGCCTATGAAGGCTAACACACACAGGGTTACATTGGGAATGAAGTATGTAAAGATTGTGTCTAACTGCAGCAAGGATGGAAAGCTTGTGTCAAAACTAAGAACATACAGGGAGTTCTTATAGGGTGGGATCAAAGGTACATTACTATTGTTTAACTAATATCAAAGACAATGCTAACACTATTACACAACATACAATTTACAATCCTATAGACAAACCAATCTCAAAAGACAATACATACAATTTACAATCCTATAGATACAATCCTAGGTATACAACATCAAAAGACAATAGTCACACACTATCACACACTATTTACAAACAGACTATACGGACAATGTAATTTACAAAGTTGCCCTTTGATGTGGGCTTCGGGGGCTACATTTGCACTTAAAAAGGTCTCCGTCTGTCCTTCCTGTGATCATGTGAATTGAACTGGCCAAATTTTGTTTGGTTAGGTCAGATCACTTTAAGTCCTTTCACACCTATAATGAATGTAATTGATATTTTTCATATAATTATGTTATAATGCTCCTAAGGTGTCTGACATAGTCTGCATGCTACCTCCACACCTATTTCATACAAAAATGTTTCCAAATGTATGTGAAAATGTGATATTTTAAACATATATTGTATCAGACAAGGAACTGCAGGCATAAAATGGTATAGGTACAACACTGTGGTGGGAGTCAAATAAGGGACTGTGGTCTGGTAGTGTGACAAATTTGTAGACTCTGTTAAACACAGTGGCATAAGATTATCCTTTATTAACCCTTTCAGGGCAAACTATATCTGATCCTCTCAGCAGGGGTCAGGTATTGTGACATTACGGGTGCCTACCACCTTAAAGCAACCCTGCCCTCATTTAAAAAAACTAAAATAAAAAACAAATGGGCAATTGATAAAAAAAATCATTTATTTTTTATTTTTCTTAGAAAATGGGCCTGTGTTCTTCTGTGCCAGCCCAAACGTGTAGCTATTATGAATTTTTGTAAACACCTCATATACCTGTATTTTAATTTATTTTGGCACTTACAGTGTTAAATATGAATGCTATGCATCACTGTTTCTAAACAATTAAACAATGTGGTATATGAGTTGCGCCCAATAGTGGCCAGAAAAAGAAAAACTGCTAAACAAAAGTATATGTTTTTTGAAAGTTGACATTCAAAAGTATTTTACTTGGGACATTTCAACACTTTTTATTTTCATTTTTAACAAACCCATCAGCCCAAATGTATGGATAGGACATGTGTTTTTGGAACATGTGCATTAGCATTTTCAAACATGGAATTTTGACTGATCAGTTAGCTAGGTCCTCATCTAATTTTAACCCCATAAAACTGTATATTTGCAAAAACTTGACAGCTAGGAGAATCTGGGTTGAGATAATATTAACCTGTCTCATGCAGCTAATTCCACACAGCATCTTCCAACAAATAGTGTTAGTGTAAGGAATGATGATCAGATTAGGTCACTGGCTATTGAAGTGAGACTGATCAATGATTAGTGACCACAAAGGTCATTAATTAGTGATCATATAACATTTTATTATGTTAAATATATATTGTAATTACACTCACTGGCCACTTTATTAGGTATACCTGTTCAATTGCTTGTTAACACAAATAGCTAATCAGCCAATCATATGGCAGCAACTCAATGCATTTAGGCATGTAGACATGGCCAAGACAACTTGCTGAAGATCAAACCGAGCATCAGAATGGGGAAGAAAGAAAGGGTATTTAGAGTGTGTATTTTTATATATGTATAGTGTTAGCCAGTGCGTGTGTGCATGTGAATAAGAGTGGGTGCTAACAGGTAATGTCCTTATGTTACAGTATGGCATTAGCATGATGTGTTTTCATGTGTGTATATGAGCGTAGTATGTTAGCGTGTGTGTGTTACCGTAGTGTATTAGTGCTTGTGAGCAGAAGATGTTAGCGTTTGCCTGTTACTGTATGGTGTAAGAGTGTTTTAGTGTATGGCAAGGCTTGAAAAACCCTGGTCACCAGGCTGAGTAATATATGGAAAAACATGATTGGAGAAGAAAAAGCTGTCTCCTACCTTTTTTGGCTGGCTCCAAGATCCAAACCAAGTTTGTTTTGACTTAGCATGCATACAGTTACCAGAAATACACATTCTGGCCCCAGGAGACTCATGAGTAAAAACAGTCTCATTCTTGTTGTCTTAATATCCCTGGCTAATTTTATCCTTTTTATAGACTCACAGAGTATACTTATCAGATATCACCTAGTCATATGGGAGGTGTTTTTTTAATGCAAGGCTTATTTGGAGTTTCCATACAAAACAAGATATATACAATACAGAAAATGTCAGGACTCAGGTAAGCAGGTAAGGTAGGAGCCCTGTTGTAGGGGATACCAGGGGTTCTGTCTGTATCCCACTATGCATCATATCTGTAGATACAGACAGGCAAACAGACAAGGCTGGAAATATATATGTAACAGCCTATATTGGAGTGGGCTGGCAGAACAGGTGAAACTGGACTGGTTAACAAGCGCAATAAAGGCCTAGGCACAAAGGCAGATGCATTTAATAGTGCTGATTGTGTGTGGTTCAGCAATGTTACTGCCAGTGAGTTTCCCGGTAGTGTTTCATTTTTGGGCAGGGCCACCAGATATGCATGTATGTCCCTGCACCCCCAGCATCCCTCCACTGTCTTTGGAAATATGTGTTCTGTGGGTACCCTTTACCTATACCCTATGTCTGAGTTTCTTTGTAGAACTGTCAAGTCTCAAGTCTAGTGTGATGTTGAGATCTCCCCCAGAATCCGTATATCTTCCTGTGATGGTGTGTATAAGCGGTTCCCTGAAGAAAGGGTTAACTGCTTACAAGAGTCTAAGCCCAGTACTCCAATCTAGTTGATTGGTATCTGCTATTGTAGCAGTTAATGGGGCTTAAAACAAACACACCTTCACGTGAACGGGGTTTTTTCCTTCTTCGTCTTCCATTTGTGGATCTCATACAGGCTGTGACAACACTAAGCAGAATGGGTTTATGTTGTTTGTTTATTTTGCCCTTAAGTGGAGCGGGATAACTAAGTGGAGGTGAGGTTTTGTTATATGTTTCACTTGTGTATATATTATGTCACTGTAAATGCAACAGTGTTGCTTACTTTGTGTGCTGAGAAGAGTTGTGAACTCCATACAATTGAAAATAAAGTCTGGTGTTCCATCCAGCAAGTGTCACAAACTGGGTCCACACGGACGACTAATGACCCAGCGCGCCCAAAGATGGAGGTCAGGAGTTCAGTATGCAGTAGCGGAGTCTCAGGACAGGGCCGGGTGTGGAATGACTGCACTCACCCAGGTGTTGAGCATCTAGCGTTGTGCAGCCAGACACCAGCGCCCTAATATAGCAGCGGATATAGACCAGAATGAAGTTAAATCCTGCAGGCACCCTGGAACAGGCATGAGACATGTGCAGGATGCTGCAGGCTGGGAGTGTGAAAGCTAAGCAGAGGTTATAGAAGAAACATAACAAGCAAGGGATAGGGAGACCAGGCAAGAAACATAAGACAAGATATACATAATTAGGGGCACAAGACAAGGAATAAACATAACCAGACAAGATATGCATGTTACAGGCACAACAGTGAACAAGACATGAACAAGACAGGACACCCCGCTGCCGGGGATACAGGACAGGACACCCCGCTGCCGGGGATACAGGACAGACTGACACACATAAATACAGAAACTAACCTAGGACTGATGATAACTATTGGAGATTCCGTCACATCATATGGCCATAGTATGCTTACGCCAAAGTACTCCAATGACGGTGGGTCCTAACGCTAATCCCTGCTGACAAACATACAAAACAAACCAAATATGTAAACCAAACACATAGCACTGAGACATACCTTTAGACTGCAGACTGAGACAAACAGAACACACAGGAGGGACACACCTTATAAAGGAAACAGAGCTGAAGCAAAGAGCTGAAGCAGAAGCAAGGAATGGGAGATCAGAACATAGCAAAAGGAAATTGGTAGCATTTGGCTCTTGGGTATTCCTTCCAACCAAGGACCATAGTGGCAACTGGATTGGTCAATAAAAGTATTTGTGCATAATTTTTTAAAATGGGTTTTTGTTTTAATTTTATTGTCCTCTACATAAATATCTAAATCTAAAATATTGACACTATCTTGACTAAAATTAGAAGTTAGGATTATTCCCCTTTAATTGTTATTTAAAAATTTTAAGAAATCATTAAGCTCTGGTACGGAGCCTCCCCAAATAAAAAACACATCGTCTATATATCTGCTATAGGTAACCAGCTTGCACTCCACTTGTTATTGGTCCAAATTACGTCATTTTCCCAGTCCGCCATGAACAAATTGGCGTAACTCGGCGCAAACTTGGTTCCCATAGCAGTGCCTGTTAATTGAAAATAAAGAGTCATCGAACCAGAAATAAAGAGTCATCGAACCAGAAAAAAATTAACCTAATGGCTTCTATTAAAAAAATCTATGAAAATAGGAGGAAAATTTTCATCTGATTGTAAAAGGTTTTTTACTGCTTGACAGCCCAGATTATGGTTAATTATCGTGTACAAGGACTGAACGTCGCATGTCACCGTAATAAAATTGGGATTCCACTTAAAATTCTTTAAAAGATGCAATAAATTAATTGTGTCTTTTAGATAAGATTTTGTTTTTTTTACTACTGGTTGGAGGATAATGTCAATGGACAGGATAGAGTTAACGCCTGACACGATAGGACGTCCAGGGGGATTCCTTTCATTCTTATGGATTTTTGGTAAGAAATAGATCACTGGTGTTATTGGATTGGTGTTGTTTATGTAATTAAATTCTTCTTTTGAGATAAGTTGATTTAGTAGTCCCTTTTCCAGCAAAACCTTAAGTTTATCTTTTATTTGTTCAATGGGGTTGTGGCTCAGTTTTCTGTATACATTATTATCGTTTAACTGCTTATATGCTTTGTCCTCATATTGTTTTTTGCTTAAAATGACCAGACCTCCATCTTTATCGGCAGGCTTTATACCGATTTTTTTTCTTGTCCTCATATAATTCCTTAAGTATTTTTCTTTCTTCACTAGTAAAATGATTAAAATCATATTTATTCTTTTAATTTTTTTTAAAATCTTTAAGGACCAGCCTATCAAAGGTTTGTATTGCACTAGATTTATATTAGTATGGATAGAATTTTGATTTAACTTTTACGTTTGTTTTTGAGATATTTTCAACGATGTTTTTTATCATGCTTAAAGCTTCATCCTCTTTAATTTTACACAATCTTTTTAATGTGACATTTCTCGCAATTTATTAAGATCGATAAAACTTTAAAATGATTAAAATTACGAGTGGGCGCATATTTGAGACCTTTTCTTAAAACGGATATTTGTATGGGGTTAAAAGATTTATCTGTCAAATTAAAAATGCCTTGTTTTATTTGTTGTCATTATTTCTGTGGTGATGGCCCTATCCTTCTTTTTTGTACTCTTCTTCCACTTCTATGTCCTCTAGTGTAGTATTGCACTTTTTCCTTTTTGTGTCTGTGCATATCTCTAAAAAATGTTCCTCATAGTCTGATTCACAGTCAGAGGACAACGGATAAAATTGGAGATTTTCCTAACTTGCAGTGCAAGAAAATATAGATTTTATTAATGACAGGAGGCGAATATTATGCATTAAATTCCTTCTTTACTACTTCAGCAGCAAAATGGTTAAATACAAAGTTTGGTGGAACAAACAAAAACAACCAAACTTGAAAGACACAATAGAACACTGAGTAGCCAATCAGCATGCAGTAGAGGATATGTAGGTGTAGATCCTCAATCAATCTCCCTCTTTCGCGCTGCCGACTGGACGATAATCATAAACTTCCAAAACAAAGAACGATGAGAATAAACTAATCTGAAATGAGAGAATGACATAAAGGGAGGGTTAATGAGGTGGGATAATATTCGCCTCCTGTCATTAATAAAATCTATATTTTCTTGCACTGCAAGTTAGGAAAATCTCCAATTTTATTACAGACAGGAGGCTTCATATTATGCATGTTTAAAGCTAGATATAAAAATTACAACACCACAGACGATATGTGCGTATCAGGTTTAAAATAAAAGGTCTTGAAGGTGGAGTCAGTGGACCAGTCTGCGGCTTTGAGTATATCAGCCAAAGAACCACCAGCCAGGAAGGCTTTAGTTGACATAGCACTTCTGGAGGAATGAGTTCCAAACACAGAGATATCTATGCCCGCCAGAGACATAGTGGCTCTGAGCCATCTAGCGAGAGTAGCCGAGGAGACAGGAAGAAAAGGTTTACGAAAGGAAATTAGAAGCTGAGGAAGAGAGACATTACGAAGAGATGTAGTCTTGAGCTCATAGGCTTTGAGACAGGCAACAACACAGAGAGAAGGATGATGTGGAAATGAAGGGTAGAAAACAGACTGTAAACCAGTTTTAGTACGACTATGGATTTTAAAACTAACACCATTAGGTACATATTGTCTATGAGATATATCTAAAGCCCTGACATCGGAAACCCTTTTGAAAGAAATGAGACATAATAAAGTGGTTAGTTTAAATGACAATAATTTCAAAGGGAGAGAGTCATAATTGTCCCAGGAATTCAGTAAGTTCAATACAAGAGACACATCCCATGTATGATGGTATTTAGGAAGAGGGGGGCGTTTGAAACGGATACCCCTCATGAGCTTGCAGACTAAAGGATGCTTACCTGAAGGAAATCCATCGATGAGAGCATGATTGGAGGAAATAGCCGATCTGTACACATTGATGGTACGATAAGCTTTACCAGAGTCAAACTTGGATGAAAGGAAATTTAGAATGTTGGTTACATTGGAATGTACGGGATCCATCTCCCGTTCCATGCACCAAAGTAACCAAAGCTTCCAGGCAGATCTGTAATTAGTTCTGGTACCCAGAGCCCAGGCTTCGGAAAGGATACATCTAGCCGAGTTTGAAATTTCCGGATCAAGTTGTGCTGCCCTGATACTAGGCAGGCCACAAGGGGTAACTGGTGGGAGAGGACCAGAGGGTGGAAGTTCCCTGCTGGGTCGAGAAGGATGTCCTGATGGAAAGGAAGGGTCCTCGGGAAATCTATTAAGATACTCAATAGGAGAGGAAACCATGGTTGTGTTTGCCACCATGGAACAACTAGGGCCAGAACTGCTCTCTGGGAGCATGTAAGGAGGAGAACCCTGGAGATCATGGCGAAGGGGGGAAAGGCATAGTTGATCCCTTCTGACCAGTTCTGAAGGAAAGCATCCTGGCCTTCCGGGTCTGGTCGCCAGCTGAAGAATCGGGGAAGTTGAGTGTTGAGTCTCGATGCAAACAGATCTATGGCAAATGGGCCCCAAAGGGTTGAAAGGGTCAGAAAAACTGAGGGATTCCGTTTCCAATCGCTGGAATCTGTGAGAAAACGTGAGTTCCAATCCGCTATGGTGTTGGATAGCCCTGGCAGATATTCTGCTCTGAGAAAGATGTCTCGCTCTAGACAGAAGTGCCAAAAGGTCTTGGTAATATCTGCTAGGAGTTTGGACTTGGTCCCCCCCAAACGGTTCACATACTGAACCGCGGCTATATTGTCCATCTTGAGGAGAACGCAACAATGAGTTTTGTCCTTCGCAAAACTCCTTATTGCAAAAAACTGCCAGTAATTCCAAACAGTTGATGTGAAGATTGAGTTCTGTTATGGACCACTTCCCTCTGGTGGAGATTGAGCCACAACGAGCTCCCCAACCCAAACGACTGGCATCGGACTCTATGACTATGTCTGGGAATGAGCTGAAGATTGCTCTTCCATTCCATCTGCGAAGGTGGAGAAGCCACCAACGTAGTTCTTCTTCCGTGTCTGGGGTTAGGGAAATCTGGTCTGAATATCCCAGACCATTGCGGAGATGTTGAGCCTTCAAACGTTGAAGTGCTCAATAATGGAGGGGAGCAGGGAAAATGGCCTGGACAGAGGCTGACAAAAGGCCTACCACTCGAGCTAGGGATCTGATAGAGATCAGGCGTTTGTTCAGAATAGAGGAAATCTCTTTCCTTATGGTTTTGAGTTTCCTTGGAGGAAGACTCAGTGTAGCGGACTGTGAATTGACTAGGAATCCCAGAAATTCTATTTCCTGGGTTGGAGATAGAATGGATTTCTCCCTGTTGATGATAAAACCTAAGTTTGAGAGAAGGGAAACTGTCCAAGATTTGTGGAGAGAGATTGTCTCTAGGTCTTGAGACATTATAAGGATGTTGTCTAGATATATAATGAGTCTGACACCCCTGCTGCGTATTAGTGATACTACGGGTTTGAGAAATTTGGTAAAGCACCATGGTGCAGAAGACAACCCAAATGGCAAGCATGTAAATTGCCATTTCGTATTCTCCCAGAGGAATTGGAGAAATGGTTGATGGGATGGATGAATGGGTACAGTAAGATAGGCGTCCTTTAAATCTATCTTTATGAGCCAATCTTTGTGGATGAGAAGGTCTCGAATGAGGTGAATTCCTTCCATTTTGAAATGGTTGTATTTCACAAAGGCATTGAGAGTGCGTAAATTGATAACCGGTCTGTGGCCGGAATCCCTTTTCTTTACCAAGAACAAATTGCTCAGGAAACCAGGGGAGTCTAGAGGGACCTGAATAATAGCACCTTTGTGGGACAGGCCTGATATTTCTTTTTGGATCAGCAAAGTGTCTTGTTGAGTAAAATGAATTGGATGGGGAAGCTGATCCTGAAAGGGGGGAAACATGAATTCTATTTGGTAACCCCTTACTGTATCTAGAACCCAAGAGTCGTTTGTGATACGACTCCAGATAGGGGAAAAAATGTAATAATCTCCCCCCCCAGCCTGTTGGGGGAAGAAAGGGGAGCAGTAATACTTACTGAAAGAGGATCTTCCACGAGGAGTTCCTCGATAGCCCCGTGCTTTCCAGGGTCTTCCCTGATGTGGGAAGAAAGGGAGAGGGTTGGAGTTTCCTTGATAACCCTTATAAGACGAGGTGTAGCTTGGGTCATATGACGAGGTCTGGTATGGAGGGTTTTGACGGCTGGGGAAACTACCTCTGCTTTTCCCAGCCCTGCCAAAAATTTTGGGGTGGAAAACCTTCTTGAGACTGGCATTTGCCTTGTCCAAATTGGAGAAAACATTTACATATTTGTTAATGTCCTTGAGAAAGGCTTCTCCAAATAAACAACCTTCCGCAGCTGAGCCTGGTTCTTTAGTGGATATATGGGCTAGCTGCGGGTCAATTTTAATAAGGATGCTTCGTCTGCGCTCTGCGGACATAGCGCAATTGGCGTTGCCCAGGAAGCAAATTGCCCTTTGCATCCAGCCACTTAATATGTCAATGTCGACAGGAGAGTCTGTGCGCTTGGCATCCTCTATGAGCTCCAGGACTTTGGCTAGAGGACCAGACACATCCAGGAGCTTGTCTTGACAGGCCTTCAAGGACCTGTCAATGCCCTTTCGGGGGTTCTTCCCAGTTTTTGCGAGGTAGTGGATTACTGTCTCGTCTAATTCTGGGGTCTAACCTAACCATACGATACAGATGTCTATCAGGAAGAATAATATTTCTGTTGATGCATATAAGTACACGGAACAAGATACCAATATCATACACAATGTGGATTGGTCATATTACAACGACATCATTTTTGGTTTGATGATTGTAACAGTTCTTATATGGCTAATTGTTCTTACTGTAAAGCTTTCATTAATGATGGTAAGACTACCAAGTCCTGAGTTACTATCTAGGAGGTAACACCTGGCGATAAGGGTGACCAAGGATAAATTCTAAACACATATGTAATGGTTTTAAGTTAATTCTTAGACCAGAGCGTCTCTCACAGGTAAAGTAAGAAATTACAGCGGTGTAAATATGAGTAGAAATCCTAATTTTAATGGGTAAAACCCACCGTTATGATTGGAGAATTCCAATCAAGAGGTGGAGGCTATGATAATAAGCCCTGTTTTTAAGCTTATGTCTTGAATAAAAAAAGAGGACTCTCACCTAAAAAAGAAGAGAACGGACCTTAAAAACTGACCCTGAGATAAATAGACCCGGACGGGCTAATTCACCATTTTTACCGCAGAGAATTGGAATCTTAAGATCCTGACACCATATTTCACTCTTGGAGTTACTTTGAGTTCTAATCTATATAATTTGTAGAAAGTGATATTCTTTCCATTCAATTTCCTGCCACTGAACCTGGATTAATTTCTACAAGGACCAGTTGGATCACAGCAACAAGTGGTGGTAAATATAATTGTTTTATTATTCTGAATAGAGATGAATTTTGTCTTCTTCATATAGAATTCCCTGTTTCTGGGAAATAGTATATTGCATTATTGTATATGGCGGCTTGTGAGACTGCAGCTTATAACCCGTGATAATAACAATAATGAAAAGGTATTTTTACCTGTAGATGAAGTTTGACATTATTTGCATCTATTAGGAATTTCACTAAATACTCTTAGATATTATTAAATTATTTTAATTTGTCCTATTGGTTAAACTAATATAAGAGAGAGATAGTGATATCTTCATTACCGCCCTGATTATTATCAATTTTTGGTTGCTGAGTGGAATGGAAATTAATTGTGTGTAGACTCATAAAGTACCAATTCATATTGATAACTATCGATAATATACTGTATTTCAATTGGTTCATTTTGACATGTTTTAAGAACTATTGGTTTTATATTATGCACTGTGTGACCCATATACAGATTTTATAAATTGCATTTACAATAAATATTTTTGATTGACTATCTTGGTGATATATATCTGATTTGAATTATAATTTTCGGCGATCTGAAAGGATTTAGGATCGGAGATAAAATATAGGGTATCTCCTTAAATTAATCTTGTGGATGTGGTACCACAATAATTGGTAGCGTCGTTATTTTGCGTATGTGATAAAATATTGGTCTTGCCTATTTTGTCTCATTAATATCCCTAACATAATTGGAGGCACTGCTGAGATATTTCACGTAAAATAATAATTCGAATTATTGATATACGGTAGTTGTTGTCAATTTCTGTTGTTTCACATAGTATATTTCTGGTACTGTGTATTGCATACTGATCAGTGCATAAAACATGTCTGTGTCCAGCAAATCGAGTGCTACTTCTGGTGAAGATGTTTTGCTGTATAAAGCACAAATGCTGGTACATGTTAATAACATTAAACAGGATGTTATGAAAGGTTATCATAAAAATATGAAAATCAAAGAGAATTATGGAGAGTGGCTCCAATCCCTTAAGGATGAAGTACAAATGACCCTAATTAATGATTGGTCTGAAGGATCACCCTTGGTTGGACATTTGAATGCCATTGTTCAAACATCTGATTTGAAGGAGCGAGAAGGGTTAATCTTTTCATCCTGGCCCTACTTCTTTGTATTGGCTTCTCAGTTGTTGCGAGATCGTGAAACTAGAGAAAAAGAAGTGTCTAGTCTCCAGAAAGAGTTGAATGCTTCTAAAGCAGCCCTGGATCAGTTAAATGACACCCAGGCGGAGTACAAACAGTTGAGACTAAAGCTTGATGAATTGACTGATAAGCATTTGGCGCTTCATGGCCAGTACTTTGATGCTAAGAGCAGGGAAACGGATTGTCAGTATGATCTGGATAATTGCCGTAGGGAGATACGAGAACTCCAAGCCCAATTGTCTCAACAGGATAGTGTGCAAATGCCTAAGCTATCTTTGTATGGTGAAGGTGATGAAGGGGTTAAAACCCACACCACCGTAACAGAGTCTACTGTTCTGAGTATAAGTAAGCAATTACAAACTCTACAAGAACAGGTTAACCGGGTGGCTTCTGTCCAATCACAGCGGAATCAGAAAGTTACATTGTCTGATACACGCGATTCATCTGACTCTGATGAAAATCAGGAGAGTGATAAAAGTGATAGTGAATCTTCCGTTTATTCAGAAGGTCATGTTTCAGGCGAACCCTCTGTGATGTTACAAGGTGCCAATACGGCCAAAACACATAGATCAGATGGGCGCTCCCGTAATGTTAAAGGAGCAACAAAGGGTATTAAGAAATTACCCGTACCTGTCTATGATGCCCCTAAGGTAATTAAATTCCTTAAGGAGACTGTTGCTGAATTTTCTAAAAAAGGCACAGCTAATATCGCTGATCATTTAGAATCATTTGAAAGGGCAATGCAGTTTTTGGGAATGGATGATGATTTCCACAAGAAGCACTATGTGTCGTGGACTTTTTCAAGTCATCACAGACATTACTTTGAAGGTTTACAAAGTATGCAAACCCTATCTTGGTCTAAGATGAAATATGAGATTAAGATTGAGTTCGGACAGTATAAAACTGTCTCAGCTGCTAAGAAGGCTGTGTATAATCTGAAATGCAGACCTCACCAAAGTCCTAGAGAGTTTTTGACTGTTCTAAAGAACGCTTATTCTCTTACGGAACGTAAGCCCAGATATGATTCTCGAGAATTCCGTGATCTTTTCTTCTATGCAATGTCTTCTCCAATTCGGACAAATCTTGCTAGAGATTATGATAGCGATTGTTCATTAGACTGGCTTGTCAATGAATGCATGACGCTGTATACAGTATTGCATGCCAATGATGATTTGCCTGATAAAAAGAATCAGAAATTTCATGGACAAGAGGTGGCAGAAACCCAAGTCCATCTGGGATTAGAATCACAGAAAAAGAGAAGCTATGCTGAGGTGGTTAAATCCCCAAAACCTCAGAAACAGGAATCGGCTACAGCCTCACCTGTTGTCAGGCCTAAAACTCTTAATGTGGAATCCCAGGATAACAAAGGAGAAAGTCCTACTGCCAAAAAGAATCCACAGTGGAGGAAGGGTAATTCCCAGTGGAAGAAAAACCCTCAGGCAAGGAGGAAATTTTACAGGACTAATAGGGACAGATCCAGTCAGTCTGAGTCTGATAACTCCCAACAGCCTCAGCCAAATAACTCCAACCCTAACAGGCAGTATAGGAATGGGAAAAACAATTTACGTCATCATGTCAATCAAATGAGTGACCAAATCAAATTGTTAACGGAGCAAATGACTAAATTAAGTCAAACTGTGGCTACAGCGACCACCAATCCTTTTTTAGGGGTAGGTCCTGCTACAATGCCAGCTCCTCCGCAATAGATCATAACGAAGTTAAAGCCGATGTGGCAATGCAGGGGTGGTTATCAGATGATATAATTCCTAACCCTGTTTTACTTCCAGATCCTCATCATCTATCAGGTGATGTTAATAATAATGATAAAACCTATGTGGTCCCTCCACTTTTGGCTAGGGGGGACGTGTCTGTAACTTTTTCTTCTATATTGCAGCCAGACCAAATGAGTCCGCAAGCTAACTTGTCTTTAAAAGCACCTAGTTCCCAGGAACCGGCTCTGAAGGAGTTAACCGATGAGATGCCGACCGCTAGTAACAGCTTGAATGCTCAAGACATTCCTGAGAAGGAAGAACTAGTGGGTAAGAGTGCGCACACATCTGTACAGGTTGGAACTACTGCCGTGACAGGTAACGTATGGAAGACAAGTGATATGCTGACACATTCTAAGTTCTTATGTGAACTAGAAGAATATGAAGGAAGATATTATGTTTCTGTAAATGTACAGGATTCATTACCACAACCCTTCATGGGGTTAATTGACACTGGGTCACAAGCAACTATATTGTCAAACGTGTATTTTCAGAAGGTAATGGACTTAGCAGCGGAAAAGCCGAAGCTAAGAGATTTTCCAAATACTCTACTGAGTGTTGGAGGTAATTCCCTTCATGTCGTAGGTTCTACCTGGTTAAAGTTTACCATAGGTAATAAGACCTTGAGACACCCGGTAATAGTGGTAAATCTCCCCTATGACCGATTGATTTTGGGTATAGATATACTCAGAAGACTTAATGTAATCATAGATTGTGTGAATGGGATTGTATGGTCACAAACCAAAGTACCCATTCCATATGATAAGTCTCATCAGCAATCCAGGCGTAATTGCCATGTGATTGAGGAAAGGCCGGACTCAATTGAAATTCATTTTAGGAATAGTCAGTCATCTGATGTTACTGTTTTACAGGTTAATGATTTTATTTCCCCTGCAGATGATCATTCCATAAAAGTTCAACCGGAGAGGATCCGAAATGTCTCTCTGGAAGGCGATATTTTAACCATTTCTCTTCGCAGGGATTATGTGGAATCTGTGGAATCAGCAGGTCATGTTCAATTCCTTGACAAAATTGAAAGGGTTAATAACAATTTATTTTTTTCTGTTCAAGTAAATGATCTAGGGAGAAGTAAGAATGCCAAGCTAAACTTGGAGATCGAAAACAGCTATATCAGCAAAAGTCTGTTAAAGCAGATCGCTAATCCTAAAATGATCCGGTATCTTTCTCCCCAAGACAGGTGGATCCATAATCTGGACGGCGAATCGGATAGCTATAATATTATTGCAAAATGTTTGTTATCCATTTCTATCGGAAATAAGACAGCCAAACATTTGTTTCTGGTGTTGGACGAACCTCGTTACCAGATTTATGTGGGCAATGATGTCATACATCGCTTTGCTATCCATCTGGATTTGATTAATTCTAATCTCTGGACCAGGTTAAAAGGCGATCCTTGTGAATTTCAGGATGAAGATGCAGCACTGAAATCGGCACAGTTATTGCCATATGCAGTCAGTGTTCAAGTACCTGAAGATGTAACCATTCCACAAGGAAGCAGTAACTTTCTTCTACCCATACAGGTTAAGAAAGGCCAGAGATTGAGAAATCCCAATGCATTTATCTGCTTATCCAACCGGATGCAGCAGCTAGGTATCATGGTAACACCTACACCAATGGTAAATATTCATGGAAACCCTATTTATGTGGTTATAAACAACATTGCACCTCATAATATTACCTTATCCAAAGGTACTGTTGTAGGTTTGGCATTGGATTCAGAATATTATACTTTTGGATTTCAAAATCATGTTATAGGTCTCATTCCTGAAGAATATCTGACAGAAGAACAAATAGTGGAACAAACGTTTAATTCTATTCCAGAAGGTTTATTCACTATCCAATCTGTTTATCCTTTCAATACAGGTGAAGGTTCGTGCAGGATTGAAGAATCCTCCATCGTCTTTGACCACCTAATTGATGAACAAGAATATCATGACCAAAAGAAAATTAATCCACCTGGAGAGGACCTAACCTCTAAACTTGAGGAATCCTTTGAAATAGGTCAACCTAAGGTTTTTCCTGGATTTCAGGAAAGGGTGGAAGAACAGATATCCCTGGCTGATGCTTGCTCTAACGACAATGAACATCAACAGCTAAGGGAAATTCTAATGGAGTTCCAAGAGATCTTTGCCAAAGATTCTTATGATTGTGGTTTTACTAACCTTCATGTCGCTAGGATCCAGACTGATCCCGATCTACCACCCGTATGTATCAAGCAATATAGACTACCTTTAGCGTCCTATGATGCGCTACAGGATATCATTCGGAATTTAAAGGACCGTGGCATTATCCGTTCGGTGCACAGTTCGTATAATAACCCCATCCTAGGAATTCTGAAGCCTAATGGTCAATGGCGTTT
>VKOC01017778.1:0-103212 GCA_009364415.1 Spea multiplicata
TGACAGTTCTATAATTAAAATTTAATATTAAATTATGCAGTGCATTATGCATAGACTGGTTTATAATAAGCAAGACAAACACATTCAAATCCCCTTTATACCTGTATTTATGGAGAGTCGCCACTAACTATTTGTCAAGGGGTTGGACATTTTATTACCCACCACCCCCATTTGTGAGAAAGACTAGGGGTAAGTGGGGCAGTGGAAACTATGAGTCTAGACACAAAAAAGTCTGGAGAGCTACAATGTTTTTTCTCAAAATATAATTAAATATATATTTAAATATATTTTATATTTTCAACTATGTTTATAAAATAAAATACAGAAGAAATAGGAATCATTCTAGGCACAATAAAAAAAATTATTAATAAATAAATAAAAAAAATCTAATAAATAATTAATAAATTTTTAATAAATAAACAAAAATATCTAATAATAATATTAAATAAACATTTAAATAAATCTAATAAATAATACATAATCTAATTAATTTCCATCAATCACGTTTATATGTGTGTATGTGTATATTTATTGAAATATTTCACTATAGATATTCTTTTTTCTTCGTAAGGAGTAATGGCTACATTCAAGTTAGGGGTTCAAACAACAAAAACTAGGATTCTGCCATAGCAAAGCATACTTTCCCTATTGCTATCGTTGTAAATCTAAAAGTGTCCCTATCACTGAGCTATATTCTGATGCATTATATCTATAGCAGAAGTGATTCAGAGGGTAAAGATATAAATATATAGATATAAGTTGTAAAAATATCACCGGACCAATAGTAAATAGCATGTGTTTTCATTGTAAGCATGTACTGCACACCACTGCTTAAATAAATGAAGGGCACGCACTCCAGTAATCAGTTACCAAGTCAATAAAAAGCATAGAAATAAATTCACATCATATAAGTTGCTGTATGTTCATCTTTACAGAAGCTTGTCGAGACTATTCGTGAACCAGTCAATTTATTAAATAAAAAAGAAAAAAAAAAATATTAAAAATGCATTTTTTTTTTGCCAGCACGCCCTCTAAGTCTATTTTATCAAGTCTTTGGGTGTTTCCATTGAAGGGTAGGTCAGGATCCCAGCATCTCCATGTATAAGAAAGCCCAGATCGTGTCATTGATTAAAAATAATAATAATAAATATAAATTAAAAATGTAGGAACTTCTCTCTTCACCATGTTGGCGTTGGAACCACCACTGCTAATAGTAACGTTATAGATAGTGGAGAAGAAATGCTGTGTATTGAGACCGTGGCACTCGTTACCTTCCCTGAAACAGAAGAAAAGAAATAAACCGTGTTACAACAAGCAAAATGTCAACAATATATTTTTGTATTTAAGTACAAGTGACAATAAAGTATCTGGTGTTTCCCACCACAAATCATTGCCCTAGGGAGCAAACTAGATCATTGGCATTGGTAAAAAAATACTTTATTTGTTACATTGATTCTATATATTTTATATTCCTATAATTACATTTTATTATTTAATTAAGTTGTTAATGTCAATTTATATCATTTATATCACTTATATAATTTCATATATACAAGAAAGCCCATTGTTTTCTATAATTTTTTTTATGTTCTGACTTCAAAATTCACCTAATATTCTTTGTATAGTTCTACAATATTTTAGCCTGGGTACGCTAAGCACAGACATACAGTAGTGCAGACATACTTAATGGATGATAAATTGGAGAGATTGCTTGCTGGTAGAACATAGCGTAATTTGTATGCTATTCTATACATCATACTGGGGGTTATCACAGTTTATGGCATATTCCATTAATGTACAGTTAACTGCAATAAACAGTTAACTGCAATAATATAAATAATAAAGAGATCAGAGATAGAGCAGT
Organism: Spea multiplicata; assembly: GCA_009364415.1. Classification (NCBI taxonomy): domain Eukaryota; kingdom Metazoa; phylum Chordata; class Amphibia; order Anura; family Pelobatidae; genus Spea; species Spea multiplicata. The sequence continues at coordinate 1,865 of VKOC01017778.1, forward strand.
TTTTGCTTTTTTCCCTGGATATTATATATTCTAAAAAAAAAAATTCTAAAAAAACCCTTTTACATACCTAGATGTGTTGGTACTTAATAAAGCGATGATAATAAATTGTAATTTAAATTTATCAATGATAATAACGTGGATCCTAGAACACAGAAATATTTCAAGTTCCCATGAAGATAATTAAAAGTTCATTACAAAAATTGTCTGAATATTTCAATTTCAATAAAAAGTGTATTTCCTTTTCTTCCCAGTTTTCTGCGTTTCTTATTTTTTTCCTTACAACCAAAGGAGGTTGTTTGTTATGTCTTGCACATGATATAAATGCATTTGGGAACTTCTTCCAGCAGTGCTATTGTGGTACATAATTATATATTGTTGCGCTAAATATTACCCACATTCACGGACATGAAGGCCACCGACAGGGACACAAATTCCAGAAATACTACACAGCTTCTCATAGACAATGTGCGTCAGGTCACCGCGTAACCTTAACCATCCAGGCAGCAGAATAACACACACCAAGGTCATAAACATGATTCAACAAACTGGTATTTAAGTGAAGATTGCATGTTATTATTTAATTTTCTATGTAATAGGCTCTCTTCCAATATAAAGAAGGTCAAGCCATGGAAGGTATAGTATACAGAATGCCTATATATATATATATATATATATAGGATATTTTCCGTGGAGGGCACTTGTGTCACGATAGTGTTGAGGTTGTTGAAGTGAAGCGAGCCAAGATAAGTAAATTAATTCAGCTGACGTGTAAAAGGTTAAGCTCACGAATATCTGTCTTCTGCAATACATTGATGATTAAGTTCTCCTGAATTTGTTTAAGATATTACCATCTGGATTTATTCTGATTGAACATGGACTTTCTAGTCTCAAATCTCCTTGATTTTAATTTTGTGTGCCATATTCGTATAAAGTCTGGCAAGTGAATATCAACACATAAAATAGAGAAGAATACATGTAAATACAGGGCAAGAGAATTTGGAAAAATAGTCCATGACCATGGGTGTAGGAACCGGGGGGGACAGGGACCGATAATTAAGAAATCCGCCCCCCCAGGTCCGTAGGAAGCCCCCGCAATAGAAACGCCGCAGGAGGAGAGAGAGGGGTGCCGAGCGGTCGTTTTCAGCAACAGCTTGGCGTCCTTCTGTCTCCTCTGCTCCCTGCTGCCGCCTGCCTCAACGCTGGCCCAAGTGCAGTGGCGGGAGCGTGAGGCGTCTGTCTGTGCCGACGCTTCACGCTGAGTGCCGGCATATGACATCATATACCGGCGCTCAGCATCGAAGCTGCGAGACAGATGCCCCGTGCTCCCACCACAGGACTGCAGGGTAAGTGAACTACAAAGAGAGTCGGTAGATAGTGTGAGAAGGGGGGTAGATAGTGTGAGAAGGGGGGGTAGGGAGAGGGTAGAAAGTGTGTGAGAGGGCTTGGATAGTGTAAGGAGGGGGTGTGAGAGATGGGGAGAAAGTGGGGATCTGATGGGGGAAAATGCTGTACCCCCAGATTTCCATGACAAAGGTCTGCTTAGACTGATTAGACTCAATACTAGTGCTGGCCAAGCTGATGGCGACTCAAGGTGGGCTAAATCCCAAGCCTGGCTTGGTTAGGCTTGTGTGAACTGGAGCTGAGCCGGCCAAGTGCCTTCTCAGATGAGATGGCTTGCCTACCTCTACACGTGTCACGATCCCGACCGGAGGGACTCACCGTGTCGCGCTCCCGGCATCGCCCGGGCGCTCGTGGCGTCGTGCTTCGGTGCGGAGAGCATCTCCTGAGTACCCCCGAGTGGGGGGTACCCGGTACTTACCTCTCTCCGGACGATCCAGCCACACGGTGTCCTCATACGCGACGGTTCACAAGAATGAACCACCGCACAGTGATGGACACCTACGGTGTCACAGGACACGCCCCCTGCCGATCCCTTACCCTTATGGAGGAGAACCAACGTCCATTGGACGTCATCATGGTTGGGGGCGGGATCTGGAAGGGCGGCAGGTTTAAAAACTGAGCACTGATGCCGGTTCAGTGCTCAGTTGTTTTTACAACTAGCTGTAGTACTTACCTGGTGCGTATCTGTTTATTCATGTTGATTCCTGTTACCGACCTTGGCTTGATTCCTGACCACGTTAACCTCTCAGCTCCTGACCCGGATTGTCTGACCATTCTCTACCTGCTACCCGGTACCGACCTCGGCTTGATTCCTGACCACGTTAACTCTCTGCTCCTGACCCGGATTATCTGACTATTAAGAGACTGATCCATTTGTATCCTGCATCCTGGTTTCCACACCTATGCAAACGTAACAACACGGCACATCAACAGCCCTTCCTAATGCTGATCGTGAAAATTTGGAGCACAGAAGGTTGGAGTTGACTAGGTAGACACATGAAGAAAAGACTTGCCCCTTGTCTGAAGGATTCGCCTTGAGATTCTACACAAGGAACATTTGATGGCTCACACTTAATAGCGACACACCTGCCCAGACAGATCACGGTTCTTGATAAAAATTTAGCTCAGGAACAATGTCTTTTGTTTTGGTTGCAGAATAAAAATTAAGTGTTAGGTTGCAAGAATGCCGAGTTGCATCATATCCTAGTGGCATTACATTACATTATCAATCTATAAAAGAAAGTGGTGATTGAAGATCTGGAATACAAATTAACAAGGAATGCAGTAAGAGACCCAGATGGTGTTCCACATTTAGAGGAAAAGTGACAGGTGCATGCTATTCTAAGCAAAGCTATTAAATGTTATCTCAGGGTCTCATTCATCAACTCGGCTAAGTGATACAACAAGTACAGGCTAATTTACGTGTGTAGAAAATTGAAAAGTATTTTGCGCATGTTTACTAAAGGCCCTGGACCAATTTGCAATAAGGCATAATGTGGACGTTACACATCTCTTCAGTATTCATCGGAGGGCATCCGCGGCTCATTGAGCATTCACCGTGGCTACCAGGAACATTCAGAGATACGTACGCAATAGGTGTTACGTCTCATTTGATTTAGCAAGTAGGAATGATAAAGATGATTTATAACCGGCGTGCTTTAAAACTGCAAGCGATCTGTGCCTAGAGAGGAGAGCATCGGCAGTACAAAAGAAATCGGCTATTTCAAATCAATAAATCTAGTAAACAACCCGGTTTCATGTTAAAATGACAATATTTTTAGTATGTCAGGAAAGGGAGAATTTATTGGATGCTTAGAGGATTTATTTTAACTTATTCTGGATATTCTTTGACTTTTCATGCATGCATTCATAATGTTCCTCTTTCTAGAATAAGCACAACAATTCCAGCAGGCATGCAAGTGTAGGTAGAATATACCTGTACCAAAAAGTTCTAGACCTGATGTATCATCAGCTGCCCCTGGAGCACCCAGTCCCAATGCCATCTACGCTGGCCCAGCTTGTATACCTGCTTCATGGGGCAGCTGAGGTTAATTGGGTCTACAGCTTAACCCATTCCTGCGCCACAAGAGTTCACTAAGCTTCATCGGCCTCTTTGTGCTTTTTTACAAATGTCCTCAGCTCATCGCACATATTGGGAATCAGCTCATTTGATTCCTGTCCAGCAGAGGTAATCATGGTATAGCTGTGGATAATAGCATTAACCCTTTAGGTTAAGCATTGTGTTTAAGAGTTTCAAGTGGGTGAATCAATACAGAGGAAACAAATCAAGGGATGCCAACAAATACCAAATTGGTTCCTAGTAATTAAATCATTTCATCAGCTGCTATTGTGATAGAACCAACCTTTCGTGCTTCACAGATAATCAGCAGAATTATCAAGCAGAATGCGCCCCATTTTAACAAATAATAATCATAACATGACTGCATCAAGTACTATAAATCTAAAATATAATCTTCTATTACTGGGGTTTTTTTTATACAAGCCATTTTACGTTCTCTTACCTGAATATGATGGGACTCTGATTTGAGAACTGGCTGTTCCATCGCCTCCTTCGCTAATAGCTCGAACTTCGATGATATAAAAACCTGAGTCAGGAAGAAGAACCACCGCCGACGTTGTCTGCGTCTGAATGACTTGGCTGTTGCTGTGACCTTCTTGTCTCAACATGACCTATGGATTAAGAGATAGAAACATTGCCTGCTATGCCTTAATTCACAGATAGAACACAAGATTGGAGATTTAACCCAGTGGTTTCTCAGGTGTGACCTTACAGAAACCGATTATAAAATAGAGCTGTCTAGATCAGAACTACATTTATCAGCCATGGTCTGGAATTTCATTGTTTGCAACACATACGAAGTAGAAAAATATTTTCCATTTACATCCACCGGGGATCATTCCTATATAATATCCTTCATATCGTAATAGCAATACCTACTGGCTAAAACAAGAACACTGGGACTTTATTTTAAGAAATCCAGTATATTATCTGAGAAGAAGGTTTGTATTCTAAACTACCAGGGAAAACGTAACTCATTGATTAATACTTATATTTGTTTCACTTTTTTTTTTTTAAAATGATTTGTTGTAAAGCAAAAAAAAAAAAAAAAAAAAAAAAAAATCGCATTAAAAAAGAAAAATAATGATTACAATTTTTTTGGACAATCACACATATAGAAAGAATAGCATCAGGCTACATTTAAATAGAAAGTGAACCCTACCTTTACAACATAATCCAATTATTAAACGCAGCTCTAGGGAGGTTACATATAGCTCAAATAAAAATTTAATTTTAAAAAAAAATTAAACTTTTTGTCCCTTTGAATAACACACTAAATAATGTTACGGTCCTCTTCTCAGATTTCTAAGCAAACATGTATTGACTGGAGAGTTTTGCAGCTTTCAATTAAATTTAAATGTGAGAATATTGAGGCCAGATAACCCTTTGTATTATAATGTGATAATGGCTGTTTAATGTCTTTACAGTAACTTGATGCTTCTGCTAACCCCGGGCTTATATTCATATTTGTAGTATTATTAACACGTCTATATCTCGCATCTCCTTGGAGAATTATATCAATTTACAGATCAGATTTTGTAAGTAGCAAAAAAATAGGGATATCAGAACAACAGCTAAAGCAAGCAAGACACATTAAATTAATGGGGGGGGGATACATTGTTGCATAAAAGACTTATTTTATGTGACATCATTCATTACTCATAGAAGTTTAAAAAAACCCAGGTATGAAAATAATGCATTTTAGATACATGGCTTCATTTTATAAACAGAATATCTGCTGTTTAGAAAATCCCAGTTGTCCCGGTATAAAACATAAAATTTATTTTTATTAGATAATAAAAGAAAAAAATATCAACAAAATGTCTAGAAAACTAAATAAAATAAAACTACACCGGTCACACTTATGGAACCCAATATAGAAAGAGGGTCCCGTAGACCAACAGCGCACCCAATGTGCAAAGGACATCGGAGAAGGAAAGGGGGATTTGACCCAATCTCAAACATTGGCTCTTGAATATCTGTATGCGTTTACTTTATATACTCCCTATATGCTTTATATACAAATGCCCTGGGTGGGGGGGGGCGGACACATATTTAAGTGTTTGACAAACAAAATGCACCTGAACACCTATATGCATAAAAAGAAAAGAGTATTCATTAACACCATTTAATTGTGTTAGTTAGTTAACAAATGGTGCCACTAAATGTGTTGTTAATTTGCAGTTTATCTATGGCTTCACACTCATTTCCAAATTAACATTTCACATGCACTGACCAAAAATTGCCTTAAAAATTGGTTCAACGTTTGAAATGTAAGGAATGATCTTTAAAAAAAATATGTAGATTCGCTCAAAAATTATTGTCGTTAAAACACATGATATCCTGCATTTGTAGTAGCATATATTTTTTGGGGAAAAAAACCTAACTACATCCATCATGGTACGTAAGTATTCTGCGGCACGGATTAATGGGGTGGAATAAAGATCCGTATCCTCTTCAACTTAATTTCATGTTCATGAGTCAGTCGTTGGGACCAGTTTATACAATAAAATCTGTTATTTTCAGAAAAAATAGTATAGAAAAGGCATTTTACTATCAATAATTATCTAAACACATAGACCTGACCATTTATTCCATTTTATTAAGTGAAATGGGCTAATAGAATGCAAATTTGTATATGTATCTATTTTTATTTATTGCGCAATAAGTGATTTACTTTGTAGACTGCTGTACCCGTTATACTGTAAAGTACTGACACGTTGATTGGGGTAGAATAGGTATTAATACATTAGGGGTGACGACCCCTGTCCCATAGAGCTTACAGTCTAAGTAATGTAAATACATGGGCAGAAACACATATAAATCATACTACATCTGACCTTGTATCCCATGACGTCGGACTCGTTGGCCAGCGATGTGACTGCTTCCCAGCCCAGAGACAAGTGGGGTCCATTCCTCATCCACTTGACAATACTTGGAGCTTGACTGGGCGCTGGATAAATAAGTACACAGAATGTAAGAGAAATGCTAGAAATTGTGCCTTCGCTGGCACCAGAGCATCAGGACATTCTGTACAGAATTTATTTAGGGACGGCTGTACTGACTTTGCATGAAATTTGTTTATTTTGCAGTAAATTAGTATGTGACGTTGCATACCAAGACTCGAATCCTTCTTGTAGCGTGGGATATGTAAATGTTACAGAATATACAAAACAGAGAATGTTTGTGGAATCAGTAATAAAGATGTATGAAAAATCATATTTGTGTGGTTTTCTTTTCTCTTGCATAAATTTCCATGAAAAAGAGAGGTTTGACAGCCATAGTACAAAAGTTGGATTTTTTTTTTTTCGTATGCCCGTCAGTATCTTAAAAAAAAGGAAAAAAATAAAGCAAAGGTTTGAATGGGACTAAGTGAACTTAATTCACACGAGTGCCCTGTAAATGTCATAGGGATTTGTTAAACTGTGACAATGTATATATGGAAAAAAAGGAATACAATAGACTAATACAGGGAACATAAACATGCATGGGATAGGCGTAAACTGTCCTGAATGTAGACAAGACCAAGGACTACTAAAGGTCTAAATCTCTACATCAGGGAAAACAGGCAGACTCAATGGACTGAATGGGTCTTATGTGCCATCAAATTCTATGTTCTTAGTGTATATGTGTATAATGTTGATATATATTATATATATATTAGAATTCTGTGAAAATAAAAGGGATTTCCAATCTACAGCTTGATAGAAACTCATAACACAGTCTTCCTTATTGAAATCCAGAACCAAATACTAAAACGTAAGGGAATGGTTTTCTGACGAATACATTCTGTAGATATCTACGGTTAAAATGAAATGAAACTGATCTCTCCTCAGCAAGAACTTTGGTTGTCTTCGCCCCGCGGAGTTCTTCTGCCAACACAGCTGGAGCTCAATAAGCCATTTCTTGCTCCAACAGAGTCATTTTAATAGCTACTCTACTCCACTGATCTTGAACCCGGCTTATAAACCAGAATCCTTTTATCTCCCTTTTGTGTCAGAACGCTGAGGCTTGTTTTTAGGCGGAATGAAATATCAATACGTCCTCAATGGAATATTTACAGTGACAATTTTACAGTTCAGCTCGTTGGGTTCCAGTTAAACACCGAGTCTCAGAAATGTCGGGTCCTGGTTCCGCTGCATATTTATAATGTAAACATTAAAGAAGGAAAAAACGGGTCACTTACGTGATTTTTTGGTGCTTGCGCGGACGGCCTGGCTAGGTGGCCCGTACCCAGCTTTGTTGAATGCTCTCACGGTGATGTGATATAACGTATTTCCTTCTAAATCTGCCAGGATGATGGACGATTCATTTCCAGAGGTTTTTACTTTTTCCGCAGCCTCTTCTTGCTCCATATCTTTCCAGTAACTAACCTGCCAATGGTGACCACAGAGAAGATTAGTTCTGGCAGCTGTGAAGCTTCCACTTTATCGCTTTATTGGTTGAAGGCACTGGCCTTCCTGGATCGAGAAGACCCTTCTGTCAAAAAATCAACAAGCTATTTTGAACACTAGGGATCCGCGGCCTAAGCTTAAGCCTAAGTGCTATTACGCAGACAGCCCGGATGTCTGGAGTCACAAAGTATAACTTACAGAATCATTAAAATTCAAAGCCTGGGATCCAGTATTAGACTATTTGGCCGGCTAGACAGTGATGGAGAAAACAAAACAAAACAGACAGTCAAAAGAATTTCAACAAGTTTAAGAAGGTCTTCCATTCCACGGAACTTTACTAGTCAACCTGAGCAGCTACAGTAACAAATAATATCGTAACCTTATCACTATACAAACTAGAGCCAAGGATCTTTGGCAGCGTGATGGATAAAGACTGACAGAACACCTAAGGATACAATGTTGTGGGTTAATCCTTTGCGGAGGCAGGAAACAGACGGAAAGAAAAAGATACGATCCTCTTGAAGCTATTCAAACCAAGACAGGTGTCTGTCAGACATAGTTTGAGCAGGGTTCTAGCAGCGATGAAATGACCTTTACTGGGGAAAATAGGATTTTACTGACGCACGTCTTTGGCAGAGCTTAAACAAAAATAATACATTAGTATAGTCTCATTTTTAATGCCATGTATATTTTCAGGCATTAAATTAAAATGATTATTGTGATAGATACAAATTAAAGGGACACTTCAACCATCACGCAGATAATTGAGTGGTTTTCGGTCAAGCTCGTATCTTGCTCAGCGAAGCACATGCATGCTATACACAGCTGAAGCACTGGCTCACACAAGAGTTCCAGGCGGTCTAATGAGACCCACTCAATAGAGAGGGAGGGAGAGAAGGAGGAGGAGAGAGAGAGAGAGAGAGAGAGAGAGAGAGAGGAGAGAGAGAGAGAGAGAAGGAAGGAAGAGAGACGGGAGGGAGGGAGGTAAGGAGGGAGGAACAGATAGTGAAAAGTAAGACCAAAAAAAGGAAAAAAAACACAAGGGAGGGATTGAAAGAATACAAAAAAAGAGTATGTTAAGTGAGAATAAGAGTAAAAGGGTCGATGAAACCACAAGGGCTACAGACAAAGTGAGTTAAGGCAGAGAGTGAAGAGAGTCAATAACCCCAAGGTGCTTATTCTGGTGTGGTCAATGAGAACTAGGTTGACTAGTAAAGTTCCAAGGAATGAAAGACCTCCTTAAATTTGTTGAAATTCTTTCTTTTGACTGTCTGTTTTGATTTTTTCTGTCTAGCCGGCCAAATGGTCTAATACTGGATCTCAGGCTTTGCATTTCAATGATTCAATCTGATGATCAAACTTGGGCTTCCTGGATGGGTTAAAATATTCAACGGTTGCTATCACATCTTCAATCTTCAAGTCAAGACGTTTGGACTCATTCCTAAAACACATTGTGTGGGACCTCTGCGTTGCTTATTCTTTGTAGGTCAGTAAGATATCAGTGCTGATTCCTAAGTGACCTGATTACGAAATGCGCACACAGATATTGAAGACCCTGTCTGGTGGCATTTCACGTGACTAGAAGAAAAGAAGAAAAAAAAAACCTCAGTGACATTAGAAGACAGAGGACAATTTAGTGGTTTAAAGTGAAGCCTGTCATCCCTCGTCATTTACACATGGATAATTTGTCTGGAAGGCAAGCAGAAAACTGAAAATTCAAACCTAGTAAAATGAGAAGCTTGTCATTCTTTGTCCTTTACAGACATCAGACAATTCCAGACATCTTAATTCCTAATTATCATTAGATCAGAATTGTGAACTATATTTATAACCCAAATTTTCGCTCGTCTTTAGGCAGGTCCGAAAACTCATCTGGAGTTTCCTTCTATCTCCTGGTTTATTTTTTGCCATTGTACAATGTTGCTGAAACTACATCTTTAAGGTATAAAAGTTACTAACAACATTTATTCTTATAAAAAGTCTTTATAAAAGTCTATATATTTATATTGACCATAAGCACTAAAAAATACCCCAAAATAGTAAAACATACTAAATTGAAGAACCTTAAATGTTGGTTTGAATAAATAATGATATAATTGAATTAATTTCTAGTCCTGAAGTCAAGCCGGTGACATTGGCTATTATTTTATTGTTTTATCAGTTTCTGAAAGTTTTTACTTTTTTGTCTGGTTTGGGGGATTTTCTCATAATTAGCACAGTTATCTTTTGCCGTAATCTGTAAATGGCTACACACGGCCTCTTCTCATGTTTCTAGTTCTATAACAGTAAGATGAGCATGAAGCATGACAATATAATGAGAAGAGGATCCATACGGAAAGAAAAATATATATTTTTAAAAACGACGTGATCGTCCCATCCGAAGGTGTCAGCTTTAGCTGTCAGTTGAAATGCTAACGGCAGCAAATTGATAAATAATCAGTAATTTTCTAAAAAGAGAAAGTAAGCTTTTCAAATGAATAACGCTGCTATTCTCCACTATTAGAATCCTAGCAACAATGGCGATGATGTGATGTTGGATATAGTGATGCGCTTCGAGGATGATCACATATAGTGAAATTCTAGAGTCGCCCATAAGATGCCTGCTGCTAGAAGTAAGAGATTAGGGCTCGGGTTCTGGGAAGTAGTTATAAATTGGTTAGAGGCAGGGTTCCTCTGATCTGGTGCCATAACGCTTAACAGGATAACAGCTAAATACAACGTTATTGATCTGGAATACTTGCGTAGGGGCTTTCACAATTACCCCTCTGGTGTCTCTTATGAAATGACTATTGGTGTCCATTAATTTCCCATGGTTGAAAGAATAAGGCATCCTGATTATTTTCCAAAGGTTTTTACAGAAAATCTCCCAGTTCCGTACAATAATTACACACTTCAGGCATAGAACAAGTGGGAGCAGAAGCAATTTGTCCAACAGCGAGTCAACCATCTTGAAATCAAGCGTCTCAGTGTTAAAAATATTGTTGAAATAGACGCTTTTTCAGTGTAACTGTGAAGCTCACGCTGTTTATGTGCAGCCACAGCCTATCACTTAAATTGATGAACACTTTTTAATACCAAAAACAACATTAATTCGATACCTCGAGCATAAAAAAAAAAATCATGAAACATAATGCCACAGTCATATCTGGATTCTAGTTATCAGATAAAAGGAGAGGGTCCTCATAGGCCAGGGGTGTCCAATTTGCAGCCCTCCAGCTGCTGCAGGACTACATCTCCCACAATGCTCTTGTAGCTAATGGGCTGGCTGAGGAGTATAGGAGGGCCGCAGGTTGGGTACCCCTGTAATAGGCTTAAAGGCATTGTTGCCATTGCAGTGGAAAAAGCTGCGAGTTTCAAAATTAACGTAAACTTTAGAGACATCAAAACTCTCTTCTATCCTTATAGGTGCGTAAGACAAGAGGAAGCTTAAAATATGCAAGGGGGGCATAGTAATAAAGTGATCTTATCACCATAGCAACCAACAGATTTGCCCAGCCTTAACACCACTTTATAAACTTTGCCCCAGAATAATTATTTATGCATAGCTCCCAAAAATATGCATAAAAACCCAAGGTTCAGAGTATTAACAGAGGGTCTGGTTGATGTTTTTACAAAATGTAGCACTTTTTCTCCCCCCCAGAACAAATAAACTAAAACACCGATGAAGTCGTCAGGCAGCAGAGGAGGTTAAACTCATACACGGTACAAGGATTTCTTAAACAGTTTAGAACGTAATAATTTACAAGGTTCACGCGGGGAGAAGATTTAAATAAATGGCGGGGTTATAAGAAAACATGGCTGTATAATAACGCAGCTTAACCAAGTCAATCTATTTCCATAAAACAAGTCAGTATGCATTATAGAACACAGTAAAACATCTAATGAAATCAGCTACGCCGAGAAAGTTTTCTCAAGTAGAAACACATCTGAATTCTGTTTTATATGCTAATGAATGCCGTTGCCTTTTTGATGCTTCGCGGTATCTGGTATTTTCTTTATTTTAACTGATGGCTGAAATTGGATTTCTTTTTTTTCTTGTCAGTTGCCATGAATGCAATTTAATCAATAAAGTCAAAATACTTTGTGCTGTTTGGCATAATATATCGAAGGCACGGGGTATATTGTACTACCTAAAGCCCAAAAATGAAAGAAAATCCCGAATTAAATTAAATGTAAAAAGCTCCGTTATAGATAGCGTGCGGTAAGTTACAAATTCATGTTAGAGATTTCACTTTCTAGTCTCCTCTGATCACCGAGAACCATATTAAAGCAGTCAAATGAGCAATTCAGGTACTTATTCCCATTTACACTTAAAAATCATTTAAAACAAGCATTATTGGGAATTCTAGGCTGGAGCAGACTGTCCTTTCGGTAGGGTCGTGGCCCTATGATCAAGGTCGCCCCATCCCCAAGTACTAATGTAGAGCGCTAAGATATTATTTACGTACACAAATACACATATGCATATCATTTATTTCACCAAGATGATACTGCTATATAAATCAATACATATAACATATTTATAAAGAGAGAGATGGATGGCGAGAGAGAGAATATATATATATGTGTGTGTTAAAGTGGTCCCTAATATGTTTATATATTTAAATTTATGTGTGATTGCAAGTCAGAAAAGCACCAACGGGGATGCTCAGAATCTAAGACCCCCAAGAAATAGTTACAAATTCTCAAAGAAACAGATATAACACATTTTAAATAAAAACCGGCTAATAGTAAATATTTCCGCATACAGAATTTTTTTTAGTTTATACCTTTCACGATGTTCTCATGTTTGCAGCAGCACACAATGGGATCCAACCTCATGTGTATTCATGGCTCTAATGAAGCTAAAATCAGGATTTGCAAACTACATTTTTGTAAACAGAATGAACTATTTAACCCATCTAAGACAAGACAAGAATTTCCATCTATTCTATCTATTTACTATAGGTGTTTGTGTCTTACATCTCCAAATGGTATATCCACACTGATTTACCTGCCAGGAGTAAAGGAGGAATAATCCCCATTATTCTTAATAATTTTATCTATTCGTATTTTTGCGGAGATTACAAAATATTTTTTAATATTCAATAATAACGTTAAAAAAAAATAACTTCAGTAGGACGAAAAAAATTACCAATGGCAACGTCTCATAGAATCTAGAAGCTTGGATTGTCATGCTTAGTGAATACCCTTTGTATCAATGCAGTACACGTTTTGTTTAATCAATGGGACCGCATCTTTAGATGGCCCAGTGCCTAGCTGTGAACCAATTAACCCCCTAGAGTCTGAGACAATTAGAGTACATATTTCATTAATGAAGCATAAATAGAAGCAGTGTAGAATCAAAGATGATAGTTATATCAATATACTCCGTAGCGTTTTTCTTCAACGTGGCACCTCCTATAGTTACCTATAATTATAGCCTGACATTAATAACCGTCTCTCCACGGGCGGCGTAAGAAAGTTTAATTGCATGGCTCCACATACCATTAAGTTGGGCTATTGACTATGATCCCTTTGGGAGGTATAGTTTAGAAGAGCTCAAACGCACATTCCTGACCTCGATAATTGGCTCAGCTTGGAATAACGAACACACTTTGTGACATTTATTGTACTGTAGTTCTAAGCCTATGACAGCCGTGTTGCGATATTGTTGAGCTGTAGAACACTTGGAGGAGATGCTTTGCTGTCTTTGTGTGTCAGCTGCTGTTGGTAAATCCTAATTACAGAAACCCAGAACGTTCCAGGAAGATCTGATGGTTGGTTATTCTTTCTATTGAGGGAACTTGCATGTTAACATTACGAAGAGAAGGTCCCCAGCGGTACTGATTGGTATAAACAAAAGACGCAGGTCTAAATATTTATCATGTCTCCAGCTTAAGATCACTTAGGATGTCAGTTTTTATAGTTATAGTTTACGGTAGCAGGGAATTCCCTATATCTAGTAGCATGGAGGATAGATGCTTAGGACATCAGTATCTAGGATGACCACCAGTCATGGGTGAGGCTATGAGGCTATGTAGGACTCTCACAACTGTAAGCTACAGTAACAGAGTATTAGACTGCCAGATGAGTTATGTGTTGGACAGATGCATGGGTCAACCTATTCTATGGCACACTACGGGATAACCAATCATGTTGCAGATCCTACCATAGAGTTCTCTGATAATATCACTAGACCCCATTGCGATATCAACTGCCCAAGTCCAAGGATGATAGCTTTACCAGGTCCACTGCCCCCCGGGGTATAATACTGCCCAGAACCAGGTCCTTTGCTCACACGGGAGACGCGGCACAAAGAGTTTCTGTGCTCTGCACTTGTTTTTGTTTATCTTGTCCTTTATGCAAACTTTTTTTTTTATATGAGCGCTGTGACTATTTTTACTCATAAACATAAAATTTAATCAGCTCTGTCTTTGTACTCTAAATGGAACTCATGGCTTCTAGGGATGCATTACCATTTTTACTTGGAACAGTTATTTTAATACCTCTCTTGCTAAATTGAGTTTTTCTATTACTAAAGTATAGTTAAGGAGTTTAGCGAAGCCTCCTTAGGCACATTAAAGGTTTAAAACATGGTGTCAGATAGCGTTTCTGGGATACAAGGATGAACCTTTTGGAATAGACATGGTTTCTCTGTGTCCTCTAGGCACAACGACCAGTTAGACGGAAGTCTGGTTGAATTTAACCCTTGCATACCTGCTCCCCAATTGCAGACTGGGTTGGTCTTGGCAAATCACAACAGCTAGATAATATAAGGGAAAAGTCACTCTAAATACGGCAGCCCCTAGAACCCCATCTACATGCTATACCAAACATTATATAATATGTGCACATTATGAAATGTAATCATACAATGCATTCTATATTTTTCCCAAAAATATCCAAAAGCTCTAAACAGCAAATTTGTATGAAAGCTTTTTCCCCCCCAATATCTTAAGGGACCAAAGTTTTGTTGATATCTATTAGCCACAGTCCTGCATCTCCTGATACAGTAAAGGAACTTGAACATGTATGGGATAGGCATAAAGCTATCTGGAATCTAAGACGACATTAAGACTTGAGTCTTACATCATGAAAAATGGGCAGACTAGTTGGACTAAATGGGTCTGATCTGCGGTCAAATTCTATGTTTCTAGGGTCTTGTTTCTGTCAAAGACTAGAGGGTCCATCATTTGGAGACATCAACCCTTCAACAAAGTTGGCTAGCTTTATTTGAAGTCAGGGAGTTTAACTAATATGGACATCTAACATACAATGTAAAGTGTCCACGTGAAGAAGACCTCAAAATAGCTGAAGCCACACACGGCCCACCAGACTTTCGACATGGCCAAGGGACAGCATCACAATGCAGGAAAGGTTTCATTCTTATATATATATATATGTGCATATTAAATGTACGTTTGATAACATGTGTATTTATTATACGGAATAAAATCAGAAGATATAAATGTTTTCCCTTGTGAGCATTTTAGAAGTGACTCCAAACAGATCTCAACGACAGGTTCCTTAACCTTTTTAGAATGCAATCAGCTTTTAGTCTCACACACCTGGGAAAACAAGTTATTTGCTGATTAAACGGTAAAGTATGACATTTAATGAAATGACAATCAAATGGTTAAACAAAATAAAGCTCTGATTTCAAACAGAAATGGTTTCACTGTAGACTCCTCTTTACTAGTACCTGGCAACTATTAAAAAGGGGAAAAAAGTTACCAAACAGCTACTGCGTGCTAAACTGGATCAAAATGTGTTTTTTTGGGAGACGTGGGTAATTTGTGTAAGTTAAGTGAAAACATATACTTAATGTATTTTATAAAGGGTCTTAAAATATACTCATTTAATAACAGTGAATAAATGTGTGGTGGTTTTGCGCTGCTTTCTGGCTAAGTCCGCACTATTTAATGATTTGTTCACAGAGCAGAGTTAAGGCTGAGAAGGTGGCGGCTGGCAGGGGACAATTGCCCCGTGGGCTTCTCTGATTCAAAGAGAGCTTGAGACATTTCATAGAAACCATATAGCAACCAGGATGACTACAGCCTTTCCTTGCACTATTTCCTTGTATATATTGTTATTCTGTACATTTATTTTGGACAGGACAATATAGTGCTTGGTGGCCCTCTCTTGATGCTGACCATCAGAACCCATGTGGTTGTAGCCGGTTGTAGCTGAGCTGTCTGAATCTTCCTTTGACTGTCTCAGCTATCGCTTGTTTCTGCGTGCGTGTGACCGGTTATCTCTCCGTATTTTGTATGTATAGGTTTCTCTGTTTTGATGGTTGTGGTGTATCTCCCTCGCTTCACTATTCATATTGAGCGACCAACACTAAGCAAGTTTCTCCGTTGCGAAGGGCTGAGCTGGTCCGATATAGCGCTCGATTCAATGTGTAATCTCACTGATGGAACTACACACGATGCAGGGCCAGCCAAGCTCTTCGTGCAGAGATGCAGAAATCAGAGCTTGAAATTGTTACGGGAAGGAGCTTTTTTAGTGAATAAACTTTCTTTTTGGTTTTCTGCCTATTTATCATGAAGCTTATTATTGTAGGACGACCACATCAGTCATGGTTTCCCAGAAACATATAATTTTCGTATATTGCTGAGCAGCCCAAATAAAGTGCTGCCCTGCAGTATGGGGGATGCATAAGAGACTAATTGGTTCCCTTCCATGAGTCTATACATCCAGCAGGGCAGCATTGTATCTGGGCTGGTCAGCAATGTGTAAAAATTATACGTGTTCTGGAAAACATGGCCGATGTGGTCACCCTAATTGCACGGAGTAATACCAATTTTAAAAGTTACAAACCTGTATGTTGTGGCACGTAATAACTAAACTCAATTGATTGACTTGACAAAAGAAAGAAAACCCTGTGACCTGTTTTAGTCATACCTCAAATCCCAGGGACTTTCCTAGGTTCTCTTTAAAAGGCTTCCACGATGCCAAGATCTCGGAGGCAGAGAGACCAGCTGCTTTGACATCCGCAGGTGGGGTGCTGGGTTCTGTAGAAAGAATGAAATATTAAACCATGGCTAAACAAAATCAAATCCACCGCAGCGCTGCAGCTTAACCCACCATTGGGTTACAGATCCGCTTCATTCAAATCCATCTTAATGTCTGGATCAGAGCGGATATACCTGACCGTATCATTCATTATACATCATTTTTATAAACACATTACAGAGAACGGATACTACGGGCCAGTAAATAATGTTATCTGTCTCCGAACATATTTTGTTTACTGTCACTTTATCACAACCCAACAGCTCATGTATCTTAAAAGTGCCGATGGGGGAATGACGCAGAAGAACATGTGTGTGTAATTAACGGATTTATCATAATTCCCAATTCTTTCATTTATTTATATGCATAGTAATCATGGTTTTTTTCCCCTTATTCTCATATATTATTATAAAATTAGCCTTTAAATAAAAAATATCATTATATTTTGAATATTATATTTTGATATATTTTTTAATAAAAATAAATGTAGGTTGTTTATTGTTTTTCATGAGGTGTCTGTTAAAGGGACACACCATCAATGAGCCAATCAGTGACCGGAATCTTCGGACCACGGAAAAGGAGAGCAGCGGCAGAGCTGCAGCTTCTGATTCAGGTAACCCCATTTCTTAAAGAAGGCAAATAAAAGCACTTACAGAGTACTTTAATAACCATTCTTCTTTACTGGGGCTGCACTGAATAGATAATAGTTATTCACATCTTTAGGGATAGAGGATCATTTTGAGATGAAGATGTCATGTAAACGCAGTTGATTTCATATACCGATGGTTACATTTACTCCTTTATACCCTGTAATTTTACCCTATAGCAGGGGCGTCCAACCTGCGGCCCTCCAGCTGCTGCAGGACTACATCTCCCATAATGCTCTTTCAGGTAAGGGGCTGGCCGAGGAGGATGGGAGATGTAGTCCCGCAGCAGCTGGAGGGCCGCAGGTTGGAAGCCCCTGCCCTATAGCGACCACCAAAATGAGCTGTCATGTAAAAATGCAACAGATCAGAGCTTGAAGGGAAGATACAAGATTATATATAATTCAAACAGTTGGGGGGGGACCCCATTGAAGAAAATATTAATGTTTCACATTGGTGTCATCTTAACCAAATGTAATTGACACTACCAGAGTGGTTCTTGGTCCACAACTCACATCAACCTCAGCCAGCAGCTGGCATGCTAGCCATAAAATACACTGATTTTATATATATATATATATATAAATATATATATGCATCAGAACTACACACACCTGTAGTGTACATGAAAGCAATGCTACCGTCTTCTTTGTTATCCAGGCATTTTCCCCAAATTAATAAATGAAACAAAGAAAAATAGCTCTAAATATGATAGGTTAACATCATTGGGTCAACGTCTTTAGGGTAATCTTTTCTTATTACATAATAATATATTGCAAGGACCTATAGGCATTTGACTATTGCCTCCCCCACCCCAAAATATTCTCAACAAATCAAAAAAAAAGAAATACAAATAACAAAATAAAAAATAAAAAACATTTATTTCAATGCATATACCTATTGCCCACTCCCAACGGTAAAAGAAACAAAAACATATAACTATAGAGATATCAGATAAAACATGTTCCTTTCTATAAAAGATAAATAATGTTAAAATCAAGCGGTACCGCAAAGACAGACGTCATATGCCTTTCTATAAAACGAAACAAAAAAATGTAAGTTATTTAATCTTCTATCTTTTAGAAAAATACACTGTAGCCGTCTGTATCGAGCCTGAAATTGACGTACTCCTAGAAATATGAACAATCTCGACACATTCTGATTGTCTATGAGTGCATCAAATATTTAGAATCTGTCATTGTTCTGCTCATTCTGTGAGTGTTGTGGAGAGCCGTTATCTCACGGCTAATATTACGGGGTAAATTCTATGTTTCGGAGACCGTTTCCAAGAGCGTTTGACTAGAAGAACAACGTTGCTGGCGTCAGATAGTTCACTGGCTACCCACTGAATCCAGATTAACATTTCCATCCTGTTCCTGACATATATCATCCTAAATCAGAAAGTTATCTGAAAGTTTGCCCGCTGTTGAGGGACTTATCTCGTGATCTTCTGTCAATCACGGGCAATGGCTGCGACAACTAGAAGGCTTTTGTTGACTACCTGTCCTTAGAATTACATAATTATATACATCTGTTATACTTGGTTCTTCCTTTCTTCTTTTCCTTTCATCTCTTTTTCCTCTGTCTAGAGGAGCCTACAATTGTGATGTATGGTAGACCTTTTCAACCCCAAAACAAAACTTTTTTCTAACCGTTTCCCCTAATTGATCCAATTTGATGATTTCACATTATTCACATTACGCATTTCCTCGTTTCAAATATCCCCCTTTCCTCTCATGTGAGACATTAAGCTCTGTGAATCTGGATGTCTACTTCCTCTGCATTACTTTTTCATTCTAAGAGGTATTTTTGTACTCCTACAAGGCTAAAAAGCCTTTTTGGAATGTTACTGGAAAAATTATTTTTAAAGCACCAAAAAGAAGATCTTCTGTGAAATCAATCTATATAAAAAAACCCTAATATGTCATTTTTCAGGTGCACCTGCTTAGTAAAGGAATTACCATATCATATTTTTTACGATAGACATTTTCAAGGACCTATTCTGTGCTCCCCTATTTATTCGAGGCCATGGCAAAACAAACCTCAAGCCCCCCAAAACTGTGTACAAGTTACCAG
The DNA here is from genome assembly GCA_009364415.1 of Spea multiplicata. Lineage (NCBI taxonomy): Eukaryota > Metazoa > Chordata > Amphibia > Anura > Pelobatidae > Spea > Spea multiplicata. The sequence continues at coordinate 21,460 of VKOC01017778.1, forward strand.
CATACGTGGACGGGTTCGTGAAATGAGATGACACAATAGTTAATCGGATCCTTTAAGATAATAAACAGAATTTGATTTTATTACATTAATTCTGAAGAACCCTTGGGCCACAGTTACTGTACCAATGTGCCCTCGACGACAATAATAATTCCAATATTAAGTCAGATTGTTATTTTTGGTTTATCCATTGTACAGCGCTGTGGAATACGAGGGCGCTATATAAAACAATAAATAATAATATATGCTATTTAGGTAACACAGCAACCAAACAGAGACCCATCGGTGCTAATTACGCGTGATTCAAATTAGGCAATCGTTGGCTCTAACAAGTTGGTAACCATATGACCGACTCTACTTTCCAATATTTTCTCATTATCCTTCAGGTAACGACATAATATATATCCGGATACATTTCTTATTCATGTGGTTTTTCCTTTTCTCTCGCTCCTCTTTTTATTATTCCATGCTTATCGCGGTCTTGCAAGCAATACAGAATGATAGCGCGTTGTCAGAGGCATTCAAGGCGTATATATCAAACCCTGGCAATTTGACTAAAGATGTTGAATGGAGAAAATGTACATTGATTTTCCAGAGCATGTTTCACATTGGCAGTCAAAGTGCTTATGTCATTTGTTATCGAGTAAAAGTGACTGATAATACTCTTCCAGAGCCGGAGGATTGCGGGGCGAGGAGATAGGTGGAGCGCCGCAGCCGTCTCATATCTGAACTGCACTAATAAGAGCAGAATACGGCACTTGGGGAGCAAGCAGCGCGCTGACCGGCTGTTGTAGAACTACAAGTCCCATGATGCACCACAGATGCTGTGCACAGATTACCGTTCAGATCGCCGAGGAGGGAGTATTTTAAGCCGGGAACCTGTATTACAAATATATAATTTGACGGCAGATAAGAACCATCCAGCCCACATAGTCCGCCATGCTTTGAAGACCAAGACCTTAATCAGTCCTTGGTCTTGTCTTAGAATAAAGATAGCTTTAAGGCAATCCCTTGTGTGTTTAAATGCCCTTAATGCTGCCATTTAACCCCTTATTGTTCACATTTTTTTTGTCCATTTTTTAAGCACAGCAAAAGAAAAATATATATAATCGTTGGATGTCTTGCTTTTTCTGGGGAAATTTCTAGATATTATTCTCCAAGCGTAACTTCTATCAAAACTACTAGTGATGTCGTTACAAATGGTTCCCACGCAAGTACACGGATCTTATTTGCAGATTATTAAAATGTTCACTACATGGGAATCAAATTGACAGTTTACCCGGCAAAGAATATTACAATATAAATGTTCGCTTCCAAACTTACTAAAAACTACTTCCAAGAAGTGGAGAATATAAACATAAGAGGACGTGACTTCTTCCTACCATGTACCACTTAAAATAATTACGACGATGGCATTTAAATGTTAGATCGCCATTATAGTTAGCATTAAAAAAAAAAAAAAAAGGAAAAAAAAATATAATAAGCAGGCTTATGTTTAATAAACTTAAGAAATCCAGGGGCAGAAGTCGAAGGAATGTTCTGCATTTCCCTCACTGCAGGTATAAAGGAGGAGGCAAAATAGAGCAAAGCTGGAATGATTTATGAGCGTTCCGGTGTTTTTTTGCCGTATGCTAATTCTGTACGAGGAAAAAAAGTACAGTATATCAAGCTCTGTTATTACAGAGAAGCCGGGACACAGCCTGCTTCATTATAGATACGTTATTAACATATCAGGGTCATTCTAACAAGCAGGGCCGTCTCAGGCTGGAAATTTGCCTTTGTATACATTCATTTTTTAAAGGCCTATCTACTTAAATGAATTGTTTGGTACCTTGGCTTCTTTCGCTCCCTTTTTCTTCTTTGGACTGGCAGTTAGTTACTAGGGATGTAGTGAACATAACATTTCCCTTACAGACTACACACAGATAATTTGTTAAAACAATGAACGTGGTAGGTGCGAGTAATCTTTGATTATTTTAATGGGGCCGTATTAATGTTTCATATCCATAGTAAGAAAGACAAAATAAAATAGGTCACTAGGTGATTTATGATCTATCTCTGATTTCTATAACGCAAAGCAGGCGATAATGTGAAATTTTTTTTTAATTTTTTTTTTAGATATAACTGTAGTTTTGTGTATTGTTAGCCTGGTCCACTCCCGCCCTCGACTGGTGGAACCTCTTCTTCTGCCTTAAGGACATACTAAGTTGACACATTCATAGACATGGCAACTCAGACAATAAATAAGGATAATAATGGCCACATAATTTACCGTATTTGCTCGATTATAAGACAAGGTTTTTTTCAGAGCAAATGCTCTGAAAAATACCCCTCGTCTTGTAATCAGGGTCGTCTTCTAATCAGACCTCAAATAGAGGTCTGATTAGGAGACTAAGATCCAGATCCCCCGCATCGCTGCAGGGGACCTGGATCCTCCTGCATGATAACCTCAGCTGCTGCCGGCGTCTATCACTGAGTGCCGGTGAAAGTGCCGGCAGCAGCCTAGGTTGCATACGCGTACCTCGCTATGCCCGGGATAGCCCACCCACTGCGTGGAAGCAGAGCCGGTTGGGGAGATTTCTCTAGAAGCAGGACCGGGACCCCGGCGGCACCGTGCCGTCCCAAAGCAGATCCGGTAGACCTCTTCAATTTCCTGGAGTAGGCGGGGCCTAGCGGTGTCTGGGTGGGTAAATTAGTGTCTGGGTGGGTAGATTAGTGTCTGGGTGGGTAGATTAGTGTCTGGGTATGTAAGTATCCTCCTATATGCTACTCTGTCCCATGATATGCCTTTTAACCCCTTATATGCCAGAGTGGCATATAGGGGTATAAGGCATTTCTGGAGGCAGAGTGGCATATAGGGGGTTAAAGGCATAACATGGGGCAGAGTGGCATATAGGAGGGTAAAAGGCATGCCTGGGGGCAGATGTGCATAATTGGGGACAGATGTGCATAATTGGGGGGCAGATGAGCATAACGGGGCAGGTTGGTAAATAAAAGGTAATTAAAAACAAAAAAATAGTTTACATGAATTAATATTTACTGGTAAAACTTTTTTCCTATAGGATCGTCTTATAATCAGGCTTTTTCTTTTTTTTCCTAAATTAATATTCAGATTTTGGGGGGTCGTCTTATAATCGAGCAAATACGGTATTTATACACTAAGATGACCTTGTAAGTACACGATACATATTGTAATTAATTCTATCAGAGAAACCTTACTATGAACTGATGGATGTTTTCACTGCTTGTCCCATGATGTGAGGGCAGCATCATACCCCATTGAGTATAAGGACTGCCTCTGCCCAGGAGAAGACTCAATCCCAAACGCCTGGACTGTCGCAATCTCTAGAAGCCCAGCTGTCCATCCCGACTCTGTTGTTTCCACTGAGAAAGTTCTTCCAGAAGCTGGGTTCCTCTTTGGATGGCACCACTTTTTCCCCTTATATCTGTTCTTTCCTCTCCTTCATACTAAAGAATATCCTGAAAGCCTGTATTTTTAAAAGCAGCAGGAACTATTATGTCTATTATTATGCACTATTTTGGATCAGGAGAAAGATCCTGTTGTTGATGCACAGGTGGTCAGGTTGTCAGCAAAAACCGACATCACTATATCCGATATATAAGAGGAAACTAGAACATTTTTTTAAGCTTTAACTTCAGTAATAGATTTGTATCTATAATCGCTCCAGTTTTTACTTCCCACATCTAAGGAAGTCTTTATTTAGAATAAATTCTATATTTTTCTCTAGTCATGGAAGAGTACGTTTTAAGACCCTAATTTTTCCATTGTCGTGTACGTGATCATGCCACATGCCTGCTTTATCTGCATTCTTCTGAACTAATTATAAGTTACATTTATCACGTCAATTTAACAGCATGGGGATGGCCGATGAAAACCTCAAGCTGTTTGATAAATGAAGCCTTTTTTAACCATCACTGCTGAATTGACAGGTACATTTGCAAAACCGATGATAATATGACAGATGCTAAAATGGTCTAAATCTGCCAGATTAGAAAAGGGGCACATTTTGATTTTCTTTAGCAGAGGTATAAAGCCAGTAAAACCTGAGTATATCAACAAACCTGTGGCTTTGATAGTCAGTTAATGAGATCCCCCCTCGGGGAGGGGGTGGGAGAGAGAAGGGCTGACAACAATACATAAAACCTGAGGATGTATCACAATTTACTACCATGGAGTTATAAGGGAGAGAGAGGGAGGGAGAGAGGGAGAGAGGGAGGGAGAGAGAGAGAGAGAGACGAGCAGAGAGCAGGAGAGGGGAGAAGGGAGAGGGGGACGGAGGGAGAACGGAGATGGGAGGAGGAGGGACGCGGAGGAGGGAGGAGGGAGGGAGGAGAGAGAGAGAGGAGAGAGAGAGAGAGAGAGAGAGAGGAGAGATGAGGAGAGAGCGGAGAGGGAGAGAGAGAGGGAGAGAAGGACAGGTATCGCTCGCCATTGACTAAAAACGTCCGCCGGGGCAAACCCCGAGATGACGGAGAGGAGAGGAGCAGAGAGAGAGATGAGAGAAGGACGAGATGAGGAGAGAGACGAGAGAGGGGAGAAAGAGAGGGAGAGAGAGAGTGGAGGAGGGAGCAGAGGAGGAGAGACGGGAGGGAGAAAAGAGGAGAAAGAAGAGAGGAGGGAGGAGAGATGATGGATGGGAGACATATGGAGGGAGGGGGAGAGAGAGGGAGAGAGAGGGAGGGGAGAGGGGCTGACAACAATATATAAAACCTGAGCATGTACCACAATATCATAGAAACTTCAGTTTCTACTACCATGGAGTCATAAGATCTGACTCTGTTCCAAGGAATGACATCCAAATCTTTCAAACGTGAAAGTAGAAGCACACGTCTGGTTTTAGCTACTTAATACGAAGAACAGTTTTAAAAAAATAAATGCTCACAAAATGGCCAGTTATTTAAATAGGAGAAAATTATACCCATTATAGCCACTTTTAAAGCAGTTCTACTTTATGATTCTATGCAGACGTTTTTTGATCAGTGTCTTCTATTTACTCTTATTGTATATATAAAAAAACCTTGTTTATCATGTTCAGAAAATAAATGGCAATGCTAAAAGTGTGGGGCTCAGACACAATGGTAATTACAGATTCCTACTAGTTTTTTTAAAAATCTAAATGTAACTTAAACTTACCCCCTTCTGCAGAATAGATAAAAACAACATCACTGAACGGGCCATCTCCCTTATTGTTGTATACGCCAACTTTAACTTCAAAAGGAGTGAGTGGAGGGGTACTTTCATCACGGTAGATAAACTTTGACGCATCTGAAGAGGTCACCATTTTTTCTTTCCAACCCCTTGTGTCATTGGGTCTAAAAGCCACAATGTATCCAAACCCTTCTCCGTTCTGGAACTCTTCTGAGACGGGCTGAGCAAAGGAAACATCACAGTTTAGTAATACATCACGTATCATAGGGTATAGGATTTTTTTTTTAAAGAAGCCCGGCTTATAAGAGTATATAAATAATATACATCTTTTTTTTCGAATATATAGGTTAAGAAGCTTTTTTAATGGCTTTTTAATTTGCTTTTATTTTTGCACACAAAAGTTGCAAAAGGTTACCCACATTAGAATGTTTGTTCTAGAACTAAACACGATGAATGAATACTATATATAATGAATTATTGAAACTTGAAAGGGTTGTTCAGTATAAGCATACCCAATTTTACAAGCGTTCCCCAGAGGTATACCTGGAAGGAACAAGGTAGGCACAAGGTAGGTGCAGTTAGGTCAAGAGACAGGAACATGGCATGGATATCATTGGAGGGGGATCCAAAAACAACTCCCACCACCCAGAGATTAAAAGGCTGCCCTCCCAAGTCAGGCATTTAAATGCCCTGCATTGTGCCTCTGGGGCAAACCCAGAGACTTCCTAGAATAAGCTCCTTGAGAAGTTTATGTACATAGTTTCTCTTTATGGGAGAAAACAATAGACATTCACAATATCATGACACAACCTTCGCGATATGTTACATTCGGTACAATGTTGCTTAATCTATTACTACAGTAATGTTACGGCGACAGCGATCACTCACCTCCCATGTTATCACAAGCTCATGGCGCCTCCCGCTTCCTCCGCTTACATTGGCTGGAGGGGTTTTAGGAACTAGGAAACAAAAAAACATTAAGTCATAATTCATATTGCTTATTTTAATATGTATAAGTACAATGTGGCAACATCTAATGGATAACAGATAAACACACTGGGAATATTACATTAGAAACTTTTTTCCACTACCCCCCCCCCCATTAACTAACTCTTTTCCTTTATGTTTTTGGAAATCCATTTCTGACCCATCTGTTTCCATTTCTTTTTTTTACAGAAAACTAAACAGCCGATGTCCTGTTGGGTTTTGATGATGTCAAAGTCCCAACCAAGAAGAAGATGACTGCACTGACAGCTTCCATGAGCAGTTGCTAGATCCATGGCTTAAGCCCATCTTTAACAGAACAACCGTTACTATAAACATACATACGTCATACGCAATGGAAACAAACACTAGATAACCCATCATAATGCACAATACACATACCTTATACGCTCCCATTCCATGCACACATTGTATCTTCTCTACCTCTTATAGTCTGCCATGTTCCTCAATCTCCAAGACTGATCAGACAATAGACTTCCACCTTTCGCTTTTTGTTCTGAGTTCACAGAATTCCGTAAAGGATGCATTTAGCAAACATATAAGTCATCTGAGGTCATTGGGGTCCTAAAGGAATACGCGTTTGCAGAAGGCATCTGGTTTTAACCTCATTAAATATTCATTATGAAGGGCTTCTATTCATTATGAGAAGGGCTGAGCTGGCCCTGTATAATGCATAGTTTAGTGGATAAAGACACTGAAGAAATCTCACTGATTTAACTATACATTCCGCAGGGCCAGCCAAGCTCTTCCTGCAGCAGAAGCTCACATTCATATTGGAACGTAAAGTTAATGGCGTTAAAAGCACAACTCTCCTGCCAACTATCCCTTTAGAGAATATAGCCAAGAGTCATGAAAACAACAATTATTCTGAGAATATCAGTTTGCTATTAAAAGAACAACGCAGTATTTTTAGTGGAGTGTTTTATAACCCAGGCCTTCGTCAACTTGCTAAAAACTTCCACTTTCTCCCATTCCGCGCAGACAATAACGATGGGCAGAATTTATCACTGTATTCCCGCAGTCATCAAACTTTCATATTGACACGTAATTAGTATACTCAAGGTCTTCTCCATATTAATTGTTTGTAATGAGGCACATAAAGAAGACAGTCGTGCTTTAATGACAAGTCGGAATGACATAACATTTCACGCGATATAGTCTCGGCCTGACAGTTTGTAGCACATGCACAGATGGCGAACGAAAATAAAATCGGAATGTAAATGAAATCAAAGGAAAATGTTTTGAATATCAGAAGAAACACAAGGAGCACAAAGTAAATGTATTATGTAGAAGTAGGGGAAAAAAATGTAACATTTTAAAGCTTATTATAATATAAGGACAACGGCCTTGGCACCTTACGCCATCCGTTAAGTAGCAGTGCTGAAAGAGATTTGCGGCTATTGAAGCTTAGCAATGCAATCACTTTGTCATCCGACTGGCGTGCTACACAACAAAACCTGGTGCCTCCATCAAACAATGGCCCACAAAAATGTTCTTTATCTAAAGGACTCTTCACAATAAAGCGAGGGAATCGGAGAGCGAGGAGACAATGGGAAATGCTCTCTTCTTTCTACTGCATCAGAGATCACCAGCGGAACCCACCGAAAAGCGACTATTAAGCGTGCTTGCCATTGAAGTCGTACTTTCGCGGTGAAAAGCGGCGATTTGAGTTTTTTAGGACCCAAAAACTTTCCCAAGTAACCACAGAAAGAAAGCTGTCTAACAAAGGAGACGCCGTTTTCCCGAAGGTAAAGTAAATAGTAGGGCAAAGATCATGGACACCATCTTTCAAATAAAGTCAAGTTGAAAGCAAACACACACATCAGGATTTCATCATTTTTCTGATGACACTTTCAAAGACAGCCTGATCAAAAAAATAAAAATAAAATGCAACACTTATACACTAAAGAAAGAGTTAAAAGGAGAGTTTCAGCTCTTTGAGTTTATCATACATCATGAAAAGCCAAGCTCAGTGAGTTAATTCTGCAGGAAGAGCTTGGCTGATCCTGTATAAAGTAGAGTCAAATCTGAAAGAGTTCTTTAAAGTCTTCTCAGCCATTGAATCATGCATTATTAGGGGACAGCTGAGCCCCCCTCGCTGGAGAAACTTGATGACGTTGGCGGTTATAATAAACAGTGAGGTGAGAACGTTCAAAACCCACAATTCTCCTGTAGTCTCACTTGGCAACTCTGCCTTTAGTGAATAAACCCCTCTAAGATCCTCTGACAAATCATCTCACAAAGTGCAGCAAAGCTAAACACATGAGTAACATAGAGGGGGAACCACGAGCCGGAGCGTTTGTTTAATTCACCTTTCAATGGCCATCGCGAAGACGCTATGAGTTGTCATGGATTGAGTTTCCACCAATTTCAATTTGGGATTGCAGCTTTTGGGGAATTCATTCCCCGTGACATTAATGAAATGTTGAGTTGCGACCATTTGTAACCTGAGCTTTTAACTTTTCAAGAGAAGAAACCCTTTGTTGGTTTGTTGTTTACCTACTTGGCCGTATAAACGTGTTGGTATAAAAAAAAATCTGTTTTATTATTTATATATATATATATACGTATATATATATATATACGTATATATATATATATATATATACGTATATATATATATATATATACGTATATATATATATATATATATATTATATATTTATATATATAACTCAGAAATAAACCCGTGCATGCAAAATGTTTTAGGGGATCTTTGACCCAGTTGCTTCTTCTCCTCTTACAGAGAACTAAACAGCCAGCTTTTTGTTGGGTTTCTGCTTTCATAGACTGTCAGAACTAAAAGAAAAAAGGGTGACATTTAGCCCTTTATTCCCTACAAGCTGTAGAAATGAAACCATTCGGGCTTTTTAAAAAAAAAAGAAAAGAAAGAAAGTAAAGACTATGGCTACTTTCACTTTAAAACACTAATAATTGGATTTTGGCATTTTAATTTTTTTCTAAACATTTGAATTTCAAATCCAGTGTTTGCGCAAAACTAAAGACAGAGATTACTCAAGGAAAAAAAAATATTGACACGAGTATGATTCAATAAAATCCCAGCTGCTTCTTGTGCATGCGGAGATAACTCAAGCTGTAGTGCGGCTGCCACTGAATTGATGAATTGCTGCTTCTAATAACTTTTCCTGATGAAGTGGTCAAAAAAACAGCATTTTTGTGGGTTTTTTTTCTACTTTGGATTAAATGGAACATGAAGAATTCCACTTTATGTTAAAAGAATCCGTGACCCATTTTAAGAGAAACAAATCGGCGTTTTTATCTTGGAGTTAAACGTACTATGGAGTACTACAACTAACCTGCACAGCCTCCATAGTGACCTCACTCCACGGCTCACATGCATCCCGCCAGGATATGACATCATATCCCGACGCTCACCATGGTAGACGGTAGTCTTGGAGGCAAAAGTCAGGGGCGGCTGGAGCTTTGCCCTGGGTCAGACCAAGGCCAAAATACAAATCATTGTGATTGTTATTAAATTATTACATTTTAATAAAAAATACTCTAATAACATTGCTAAAACCTATCGTTCTCAGGACCTATATCGAGACAATCGTTTAGTAATAAGTTCTCTAAAACGGAATTAAATTTTGGTGTCACTAAAAGCCACATTTTATTAGAAATTGTAATTGTCTCATATTTTACTATTTAGATCATATTTACCTTTTTTTTTAAATGAAATTTTAATTTTCTTTGGAAACCAACTATCATTTTAAATTAAGAAGAACGGAGTGAAGTCAGAAGCATTTGTGCCCCAGAGTTCAGTCAAAGTCACGCTGAAAATTCTCGGATAAAAACCAGAACTTGCCAACTTTTATTTTTTTGTGAAACGTGACAACAAGGTTTATTTACCGAGCTGGAATACCAACTCGGGTCGTTTGCCTGGGGAGCAGGAAATAAAACATTGAGAAGAAAAAAACTGTTCAAAGTGGTGGAACCACATAAGGTGATACGGATGGAACGTTATTCCACTTCTATTTAAAGCCGTGTAAAGATTTTCCATCAAGCGCACGTTGAATGAAAGACCCAAGAACTGCTGACACGTCCTCGCTTCCTACAGAAAATATATCTCCGTTTATCTGCCAGGAAACGCACGCCTCCGAGAGCTTTCTGAATTCTGTATAATCCTAAACCCCATGCGATTCTATCTCCAAGTGGCGCCTGTATTATTATTTAGAAGCTCGCGCTTTCGTTTAAGATATTGACATTAAAAAAAGAAATAAATGTATCCCTCCTTTCGGTTATATAAAAATGTTATTTATAGCAGATATCAGAAACCCAAGTTCAACGGACGTATTTATATAAAGTATTGTCATCTGTGACATCTGTACTATCAGGGTACTGAATAAAACACAAGTCTTTTCTGATGAAAGAAACACATCGAATTGATTTAACCCCTTAACGACAAAGCCCGTACATGAACGGGCTCAAAATGCATGGTTCTCAATGGGTTTAGGGACCGCCCATTGTCCTTAAGGGGTTAACAAAATGCATTAATATTTTATAACCAGCGGATGCGAAGCCCTTGGAAATTCCATCGCTTAACTCCGCTCACCTGCATTAAAGTATTTCACGCGCCTGTTCTGAATGGACGGGTGGATTGATAAATTCTATTGTCTTAAACAAAAAAGGAAAAAAAAACCCTCCCTCCTGTACTTTGTTAAATGTTTCTCTCTTCTTTCCTCCAAAGTACCGGTAATTCATTCATTCTGGGGCCCTCAATTCTATTACAATAAATGCTTCTGCGACATAGAACGCCTCGAAAATGAATCACAATTTTACATTTATTTAGTTTTTTTGTATCGCTAGTAAGTTACTAGAAAATATATATCACATTTGTATCGACTGAATATGATGACGCTATGTAAATCACTAAATAATAATAATAATAATATATTTAATCCATTAAAAAAAAATTATAAAAATTGTTTTAGTGATGTTCCGTGGTGCAGGGGGCATTTTTACAATCTAATTTATTTCCCTACCCTTCCAAAATAATTGAAAGAGACAATAAATAACATACAGTAAACATACAAACGGAGTTAAGAGATACACGTGAAAGATCATATGATATGTTCCCTGTGCATACGTTATTTGAATTGTTAAAGCTTTTCACAGCCCACCCACTGGCAGCCTTTCAATGCACCCACCGGGGTAATAGGCTTTAATAATGCCAATAATGCTATAATAAAGCTAAGAAGCAGTCGTGGATTATAAATACCGGTAAATAAAATGGAATGTATTCAGGTAAGATTACACGGCATTTATACGGATACAGAAGAGAAGCCAGACCGATGCCTGTGCTAAAATACAAAGAAGTGTACAAAAAATGCCACTTTACCCCAGGCTAGACTCAATAAACCAATGAGGAAAGGCCATAAGCCAGGAGCAGATTGAAAACTGGTGGGGCCCTGGGGCAACACGCTTACATGTTACCTATATACTGTATATATATATATAGACGGTAGACAAAGTATGGGGACAGCCACAGGGGCACAACTACGTGAATTCAAACAGAGAAATACCCCCATAAATACATACACACACGTGCATACACGGTGCCTTGTACACACATGGATCCTGCATGCGCAGAGTATCTCTGTTCCTGTGACTGTAGGCTGCTGTCTAAGCAGAGAGACATGCAGCGTCCACACTTACCGACCACAAAATGAGCTTTTTATGGACTGAACCAAGACTTTAACCAAGATAAAAACGGATTAATTTATTTCCATTCTCATAACCTACAACACACTGAATATATGTTAATGGGTTATTTTCCTTGCACATGCGTACCTGAAAACTCTCATTCATATGCCCAGCGGCACAAGGAGAGTGTTTATGGCGGGTCACAGATAGAATATTTAGCTGTCTTTGTGTCATACTCTAACAATCAACCCAAGCCAACTTCATAGCTACCAACAATCCAGATTTTGTCAATTTTGTCAGTACATAGCCAGAATCAAGAAGAGTACATAACTGGGGTAGGGGGTGGCTTTGTAAGCGGTGGGGATAGCAAGACATGTGGGTGGGGCTAGCCAAGTGTGGGGGCAGGGCTACCTGGGCATGTAGGTGGGGCTAGCACAGGGTAGGAGGGAGAGTGAGCGGAGGCTGGGCGTGGCTTAGCAACTCTCAGCCTGTTGAAGGCAGTCTGGAGACTCAGGAAAGCAGCATTCACCAGGAGACTCCGAGCCAAACCTGGAGAGATCGCAGGATTGGTTACATAATGCGGGTATATATGACATGGTGATGCTTCCCATGTATTATTGGTGGAGTTGTGCAGCATGTGGCATCAAACATGCATTATATATAGTGCTGTGGGGCATTTAAATGCTGGACGTGTGCCGATTCTGTCCTGCGGGATTGCTATAAAATGGTCACTGATCACTAAGGAAGAAGCAGCCCTGCTCATCGGCACCTACATGGTTAAAATAGGACTACTATTATAAGCACAGTTGTTGAGTTAAATCCCTCATCATTGTTCAGCATCTGATTTTTAAAGCTGAGCTACAGAATTGCCCTCCCGGTTCTTTCGTTTCAGGATTATTCCAAAAATTTTTTTATTATTTGTTTGCACAATAGCTTATCCACATATCCGATTTTTTTTTCATCCTCTTATTTCCTTTCCAGCCGCTACTATAACAATATAAAGTGCTGTACAGATAAAGAAACCGGCGAACGCCAGCTTTGTGTCTGCCTTGACAATGACACTGACCTTACAACCTCTCGGCATATTGTATTTCCCCTCGTCCCCGTCTTCCACGATCCATGCTTCCTTTGTCACGGCGACTCGTACCTACACCAAAGATGCTGAGTTTGGGCTTTCCTAATTCCTAACCGGGAGAAGTTCTGCTATTTTTAGAGCCATGTCGGCCCAGATAAACGGTAATTCAAAATTGCCTTAAAACTACATTTGCTGATTATTTCAAAGAAGAAAAGCAGAAAATAAATGATATATTGATTTTGGCGCTGGAATTAAGATTCCACAAAAGATTGCTGGGTTAGATAGATTTATTGTAAAACACCTGTGCACTCTTTTTTTCTTTTCATTTTCTTATTGTTATTTTGTGGATCAGGATAGAGTTTCAAGGGGTTACAAACAATCCTAAAGCCTCATTTATCAAAGTTGGATGACATCGTTCTGTAAGGAGCTTCACAATATGGGTTCTTCGGACCGATAACAATACACCACCATATTTATTAATATTTATTAATACAAGTACCATGTGTATTTGGTTCATCGTGTGGTTTTATTAACTCATTGTAGCTGATTTGTGAGCTAGATTTGCAATTCAAAGAACCTATGAACGTTTAAGAAGTATTTTTTAACACAAGACCAACTTTGCAAGGTTTCTCTTACAAGACGACTTGCGCTGGCCATGAATTGTGGACGGTTACATTAGCGAGGAGATTCGTAGCGGTCCTTTGAGCAGTAGTGCATAGGGGAGCCTGACTACCCAACACTGAGATTACCCGAGGGTCTACATCCCCATGGACCTGCCAATCTAGACCTAGTCCAGGCACTGGAGAACACAACATTGACATGGCTCCAACTACCGGCAGACACAGCACTCAGCATTTCATTTTGTTTCAAGCTGTATAAGGACAGTGCAGAACCGAAACCTTTTATGTGACTGTGATGACTATTTAACTATTTAAATAACTACGTTATTTATACTATTACCCTTATATTTTATATTTTATTTTGTTTCTATATACAGCATTGTGATTTGTAGGGCTGTAGAACACTGTTATACCCAACAAACATTCTGAGCTTACAGGGAAGGAAATGTAAGCGTGAACCATACAAATGTATAATATAGTAGTCCACAAAAGTTTGCTTTTGGACACTTTAGCATATTTACCTAAAATACTTAAAATAATTTAGTAGAAATCGGCTCACAAGTCACGAAAGTTGGTAAAGAAAGTGGAATTCTAAAAACTAAGCTATAAAAGTATTCAATTTAAATGCAGCGGAGATCATATAATATTGCAATTTCATAATGGCTGAGTATAAGAATTGACAGCAGATTATACATTCAGATGCCTCTAGAGAAAAGAGATACATTACCTGCTTCACTGGTTCTAATGATACGGGATGGGAGGCTTGGATCCCCGGTCCCAATGCTGTTAGTGGCAACCACTCGAAACTCGTATTCCACCCATGGATTCAGATCAACCGCCATCGCAGACTCCATATCCCCGCTGATTGTTTCAGGGACTGTTAGAAACAGAAAAAGACAACGCATGGATAGCAGCTGTCAGATTTAAGCATATTCAGAGCACTCTAATAATGGCCTCTATCTACAGTCAGTTACACACGGGAACTCTCATAATGTGCCCCAGAGTCTCAAGATATTTACTCCAATCTCAGGGTGAATGGGCCGATGAAGGTCACACAGTCTGGAGCAGGCATCTCCATATTATGGATCTTGGTAGTGAGAGGGGACGATCATGAATGGGCTGATGAAGGTCACTGTGATGGAGTGTGTGACGGAACTGTCCATCACTGGGGACCCTGGAGAGGACTGAAAGCACGCCTGCTACCCACAGATTATGGACCCTGTCTCCCTGCCCTGGCGAGTGGGACTGTTGTCCTCTCCTGGGACCCAACCTCCCCAGTCTCTAAATGCACCCCAGTACTGGTTAGTGGGACAGGTGCCTCTTGCCAGCCCCCTGCATCCACAACTCTAGGAGCGACGGAGCTGTGGTCTCCGACTGAACTGGTTGCAGACCCGGTTGGGGTCTGGCCCCAGTTCAGTCTTCTTTTTAAATGGGGAGATATGTGACAGAATGACCTGGGCCCCAAGGTAGTCAGAGATGGCTCCAGGAACTCCATTGTTGGTAGTGAGAGGGAACGATCATGAACGGGCAGATGAAGGTCACACAGTCCGGAGCTGGCACCTCCATATTATGGATCTTGGTGGTGAGAGTCCACACCCTGGATAGAGATTTGACACTGGCCCATGTGTTCCAAGCTATGCCAGTCGCCTACTTGGGGCAATTCAGCACTTAGATATGCCTCTGCAAAACTCTATAATTAAACTTAATTGTTTGCAATTTGTATGCACAAGGTCTTAAACACAGCATTGTGGCACTTGCTAGCTAGAGAAAGTTAACATTAGATAGTTTAATGTTAGAGCCTTAAAAAAAGTTATTCACCTTATAATATACCCATTTTGAAAACATGTACCCTTGTCTATCTGCAAAAAATGGAATAACTCAAGCATAAAATAGAGCTGGTCAAAGGTTTACAAGCACGGCTTATGATGTAGTTTTAATACAGCTGGGTTTTATACAAAATGTTATTACATTTCAGACGGATTATATTACACGGAGCAATAAAGGTGAGAAAACAACAGTTATTTTTTTTCTATTTTGTTATTTATAAAAGTCTTTCTAGGTCTCTTGGACTTCGTTTTATTTCTTTTCTTTAAGAGCTCAATACGCTGTAGGCGTTTGGTCTTGTGATCCAATTTTAAAATGTGTTGATACATAAGCAATTTACTGCTTGGAGTGGCTATAAAAGTATCCTAGAGACCAAGAACTTTTACCCTTCACAGTGAACATTGTGCAGTGAGTATAACAATCCCCTTAGAGAAATGTGGATCATGATTTGCTTACCTTCCCAAAACATACATTAAAACAGCTGAAACTGAAATAAGTCTTTCAAAACGTACAAACAAAAGTTACGGGGTTTTTTTTTTATCCTTTTCAACACTTCTTACTTTGTTGTGTGTTTTAAATCACCTTTTTAACTGTTGTTGAACTAAAAGACTAATTTACTTTGTTTTTAATGTTTTCTGTCTTTAAAGGACAAGTCCTACTGAAAAATAATCTCCTTGGGTAGAAAACCCAGCGCTGTTTACAGTAATGTAGGCCGGCATTGACAAAAACCTGGTTTTGTCTCATTTTGTTTAACAAAACTTCCTTTATCTACGGACATGGAGGCGGCCATTGTTGTCAGTCACGTGACCTTCCCTGCTTCCCTTCCCTGTTTCGTCCGTAGACTTTCACTAGGCAGAGTGTCAGGGTAAGTGATTGAGACTGAGCTTTTCTACTATTTAACAAAAATAGGGGGTTTGTCTAGCAGACTGAGCTAAGATAACAGTGCTAAAACACATACAAATAGCCAGTTTGCAGCTCCCTGAAAATATTAGATTATATAAAAAGTAGAACTGCTAAAAAAAGGGAAACATAGAATGTTTGAAAATCTATTTTTAATCTGACACCGGTAATAGAAAATGTGAGTTTTCCCTCAAGAGAAGGGTCTAGTTTTATACATTTTACGTCCTATATATATATATATGTCTACGTAAAATATATTTTTAATGGAAACGTTTCTATAATAAAAAACTACATACAATCAGACTTTGGAGTTTAAGATGTACAAATGTATCATACCCAGGAATAAGTTAGATCCACATTTTTATGAAAATTGATATACATATCATGTTCTATAAAATCCACCCATTTCTCATTAGTCCTAAAATAGAGAATAATTGTTGGATGTTACACTAAAGATTTTCCAGCGCCTGCCGAGGGCAATTCTCGATATAGCAGAACCGGCTACATCCCTTGAAATCCCTGCAGGGGATACTTGTTAGCAGTTTGCTATTATATCCTTTCAAAAGGCAGGGGATAATTTTATCTGGACACGAGATACGGTATGGAGCATACGCAATTAGGTCTCCTCTGGGTATTTACGCCGAGTCTTACCTGAGCAATTTATTCTCATTACGTTAACCATAAGATGACAGTATGGAAAAAGAACAGAATTTTTAGTGTTTTACCTTATGGTACTTGAATTCATGGGCTAAATGGGATTTTACTTTCTAAACTAACATTCTAAGCATCTATGTTATTTAATTGTTGACAAGCTATTTAAATTCTAATAATTTTAATAATAAAGCCACAATGAAAGGATTTTTTGCCAATTAACTGATTTAGAAGATGCTGTAGCGTATTAGAATTGTAAAGTGTATCAAAAAAGTACAAAGAAAAGGAAATCAAGCAAGGAGTTGAAGCTCACATAAAGGAAGTGAGCTGGGGATACAGGAAGTCATGGAAAAAACGAAAGTTGCGGTGAAATATATGATTATACTGTATATAATTCAACGGGATAGGCATACAGGGGGTTATATAGGTGGCATATAGGGGGTTAAAATGCATTTCTGGAGATATATATATACCTCCGGAAATGCATTTTAACCCCCTATATGCCACTCAGCCCCATGATATGCCTTTTAACTCCCTATATGCCAGAGTGGCATATAGGGGTATAAGGCATATCATGAGACAGAGGGGCATATAGGGGGTTAAAAGGCACATCATGGGGCAGAGTGGCAAGCCTGGGGGCAGATGTGCATAACTGGGGGGGGCAGGTTGCCAAATAAAAGGAAATTAAAAATATATTTTTCTCAATTCAAGCTTTATTAAATATGAAAAAAAATAGTTTACATTGAATTTAATATTTACCAGCTAAAAACATTTCCCTATAGGTCGCTTATATCAGGCTTTTTGACTTTTTTTCCTAAATTATATTTTGATTTTGGGGGTCGTCTTATAATCAAGGTCGTCTTATAATCGAGCAAATACGGTAATATGCATTATTATATTTCGTACTGTTTGAGGGCTTACCTGTTTTTCATTTCATTCAAAAAGGTCTCTTCCGGCAAACAAGCATATTCCCATAGGGTTAAATGATCTACAGCTAAAGAACATTTGAGAGGAATCCAAGGAGCACTTTATTAAACATATTTTCTACCAAGAATCAATGAAACCAGCTGTTAATCAATTGGCAAAATGGGCTTGTCAGTTTTCGTCACCCCTGGTTGACACAGCAAAGCTTTGTGAAGGGGGTAGTATAATGTTGAGTGAACTAGTTCATAGAATCATACAATGTATATTGATTTTTCTTTAAGATATAGATTTAAGACGTATTATATTATTACTTTATTATGTTATTTAAAGGTAACAGGAAAAGTGGTCATATGATGTCAGAACACCCTTCTGTGTTTAGGAAAACCAGCCGTTAAAAATACCAGCCCTATTCTTGTTGGAAGAAATATCAGAAATACGCAAATTAATACATTAAAATACACTAAATTATTCTATACCAGAAGTGATCAAGATTATTAGCGTGTTAATTTTAAACACTGAGAATTATTGTTTAGATGTAGTTCAGTTTTGTGCCCTTTTTTGCTGCTAACTTATTGCTCATTTGCAGTGAATTTGTAACTTAGTCGTATGCAGCTCGCTCTGTATTACAGCCATAAAGTATCAAAATGTTCCTCTTTTAATGTAGTTATGATCCTTTTCTCATATCATCTAAAAGGGTATACTAAAAAGTATGCAATAACACTACTGTTTTAAAAAAAAGTTAATAAATAATAGTCTACTGAGATTCTTCCACACAACTGAGCATTTTGTGTTTGCATGGCACAGGATGCCTCTTTTTAAATGAGATTCATTTAGTCATCAAAATGAGATTGGCTTTTGTTTGATCTGTCAGTGTAATGGGAAAAATAGATGCTAAGTAGAAGTCATTAGTCCTACAATGGATACAACCAGTCTGATATAGAAGGGAAGGTGGGCAGGAAAAAGGCATGTATAACCAACACTCCCATGCCAAGAGAAGAATGAAACTGAATATAGATAGATAGATAGATTGATAGATAGATAGATAGATAGATATCTATATTTATCTCACCTTTTTTTCTCACCTCCAGACCTATTATTTACGACACCCCACTCAACCCCCCCCCCCTTCTCTTATACCATCACTTGTTTTAAGTTGTAACCTCTATCATGTTTATTAGTATTTCTTCGGACCTGATGAAGGGAGGATAACTCTCGAAAGCTTGTCTTTTATATATTATGTTAGTCCAATAATAAAGGTATTACCACTCTGCAATACTCTATTTTTTGACATTGTGTCTACTGGACTAATACGGCTTCACCCGTTTACATTATATTTATCTATATATATATATATCTATATATATATATACATTGTGTGTTCTAGACAAAAGGTTTTCTAAACCTAAGTTGAAGTACAGGCACATTCATGGAAATCATAGGCATCATATGTCATTCCAGAAAAGGGTGATGGTTGCAGCAGTATTCCAGAAAAGGTTGTTCACTACAAACTTTATATGAAAATACAAGAATTCCTGGTTTAGACTAGTAATTAAGCCAACAATTATTTTAGGCATAAACAGACCAGTTATTTTCAATGAGCCATCACATTTGGCACCAAAAAAAATCTGTAGTTTCCCAGGTCAGTAATCACTAGGCATTATTTTTGTTATTGATGTAACATCATGGTGATTTTTGTGTCTTCTGAGAAACCAAGATCCAGAATTCCCCTAATTTTAAAGAGCAGTTAATTATAATGTAAATATGTCCTGACTTTACATTGCAGGCGTGTATCTGTTTAACCACTGAAACAAAAACACAATCAGAAGAACAAACATTATATTACAAGAAATTGTAAAAACAACATTATTTGCCCATGGTCTTAAGGATGCTGCTATCTGATAGTATCTGCAGACTATCATTCTCACTACAGCCTGCCACCCAATCAACAAACTATTCATTACATGTGAAAGCCCAGCGATATTGGCACAAGACATGGTATTACCTGGCTCAAGTAATATTATAAGATTGTGGTTCTCTTGGGAAATCAGACCCATTGTCTTTTGATTTTAATTTGCTATGGAAATGTTAAGTGAACCATGTCACAGTCAACAGTATCTTGTTTGTTGTTAGTTTTGGCAAATGATGTTATCTACTTATCCATCTGGATTCAGATATACCATGATTAGTTCTTATGTCAAGGGACATTTTGTGCCAGTTAACGCTGTAATGTGCTTGTATTTGGGCCCAAGTAGGAACATATTTATTGCTTGTATGGTATTGAATATATACATATATATATATATATATATATATATATATATATACATGCATATAGTACTATGTAAAGCATAGTACCTTTACTATGTAAAGGTGTGAAGATGAAAAATCTTAATCAAATCAATATCTGGTGTGATCACCCTTTGCCTTCAAAAAATGTTTCACATCCAAAAAACAGGCATTTCAGTCATCTTTTACAGTCTGCACCTCATGTAATGGCTTTCAATACAAGGTCTTCAATGGCTCCAATAGTGCATTTACTGTGCATTTATGTCATTAACTGTATAGTCTTTGCTGCTTCGTGTTCTTAAAGATCATTGTTGCAAATCTCACTCTCACTCCAGAAACCACGGAGCCCTGATGCAAAAACTGTCCCAGGGCTCCCCAACTTTACCATGCAACATGTCCCACTGTCCCACCTTTGCCCTAAACAGCTTGTGAGTGCCATCCTAAACCCCAAACAGTTTGTCTGTGCCATCTTTGCCCCAGCTTGTCAGTGCCTACAAACAGCATATGCCATGTTTGCCCCAAACAGTTGGTCTGTGCCATCATTGCCCCCAAACATCTTGTCTGTGTCTTCCTTGCCCCTTCTCCAGCATACACTCTGGCACACATATGTAAACACACTTACAAAAATTACACACACCTATTCATAATATACACATTCATGCTAACACACACTCCATCTTACACCACTTACACATCCATGGTCACACACACTTATCCATAGATGTCCATGCTCACATATACACACTCATACATACACATTACACATTCATGCTCATATACACACACACATATATATTGGTTCTTGAGAAAGGCTCATTGAGAGCCAAAACTTTGGACCTTCACTAAGCCAATAAACTTTATAAAAAAAAGACCCGCTGAGTGCATCAACTTTTTTTGCATGCTGTGTGTATATATATATATACACACACATACAGTACATATCACCTCCCACCATCCCCTGCTAACCTCTCGGTCGCACTGTAGGATCACATGAGGTAATGTGACCCTGATACGTTCCTTCTGAACAATTTTGAACCAGTATGAGTCGACAGGAACAAGTGGTCGCACCTCTTGTAGTTACACCACTGTCTTCAGCTTTTTTTGCCCTGTCTCATTCTCTCTCTGCCATATGGCTAAATATAGTTAAAGTACATTTGGAGAAAATGATCAAGAGAAGAAAAATGAAATCACCTATTGAAAGTTTTCATAGATTTCATTTACATGCTTGATGTATTGATTCTCCCAGCACACTTTGAGTCTCAAGTGTTGTGGGCAATTACCTTACCGAGGATCTCTCTGGGTTTCACACAGAGGCTCCCGGTGAAGTGCTGCTTCTCCAGGTCACTAAAGGCAAACTCAGGATCGCAGGAGCGGCATTGCAGCACTGCCCACGTCCCACCCATGTCCATATTAAAAATAGCATGTTTCCTCCTGACCTGATGTCAGTGGGACTGCCCACCATCAGTGGAATTGCCCACTTACGTCAGCGGGACCTTATACCTGCATTCCACAATGTTAATATTGTTAGGAACACAAGGGAATCCCCCTTACGAAAATGAAAAATAATATATCTACATCAAAAGAATATGCAGCATTGAATTGCACACCCTCTATGATCTTTTTGAAGTATAGTCAGAGGTTTATTGCTTTATTTGGAGAAAAATGAGTTTCTTACATGTATATGCACACACACACATCTAAGTATAGCCTGTTTTACTCTTCACATTTTATTATCGCTTCACACTTGCACTTTTGTTTTATTTTCTTAGCTCACCTTGTATTGCAAAATCACACCTGCCATATAATGTATTCATATTGACTTTTAGCTGTTGTATTATCTAAAGAGCTAGTACTCCAGATCTTTTCCAGGGGTTTTTCTAAATATGCTTTATCAACAGTGTTTGATTTTTAGATTAGTAACAGTGAATGTTGTGACATTACCATTGATTACAATGAATGCATGTGCATTGTTTTAAACCCAATTCTGTCAGCTAAAACACACTTTAAAAAATAATTTTGGGTATACATATGCATCAATACACACACCTAGAATTTTAGCCTTATCGCCTGCCTTCTAGCACCTAGTACGAGAGAAACTTGGTTTATGACATAAAGATGTAAGCAGTTTACTTTTGTTTGTATATTGATTGCTGGATAGCTCCATAGGTGTCCTTCAAATACAGTGGAGGAAAAATTATTTGATCCCCTGGTGATTTTGTACGTTTGGCCACTGTTATTTGAACAGTGAGAGACAGAATAACAACAAAAAAGTGAATAAAGTATTTGACCCCTTTGCAAAACATGACTTAGTACTTGGTGGCAACACCCTACAGAGACGCTTCTTGTAGTTGGCCACTAGGTTTGCACACGTCTCAGGAGGGATTTTTTCCCACTCCTCTTTGCACACCCTCTTCAAGTCATTAAGGTTTTGAGGCTGACGTTTGGCAACTCGAACCTTCAGCTCCCTCCACACATTTTCTATGGGATTGAGGTCTGGAGACTGGCTATACCACTCCAGGACCTTAATGTGCTTCTTCTTGAGCCTCTCCTTTGTTGCCTTAGTCGTGTGTTTTGGGTCATTGTCATGCTGGAATACCCATCCACTTTCCATTTTTAATGCCCTGGCTGAGGGAAGGAGATTCTCACCTAAGATTTGATGGTACATGGCCCCATCCATTGTCCCTTTGATGCGGTGAAGTTGTCCTGTCCCCTTAGCAGAAAAACACCAAAGCACAATGTTTCCACCCCATGTTTGACAGTGGAGATTGTGTTCTTGGGATCATAGGCAGCATTCCTCCAAACACGGCGAGTTGAGTTGATGCCATATAGCTCTATTTTGGTCTCATCTGACCACAACACTTTCACCCAGTTCTCCAATGAATCATTCAGATGTTCATTTGCAAACCTCAGACGGGCCTGTACATGTGCTTTCTTGAGCAGGGGGACGTTGCGGGCGCTACAGGATTTCAGTCCGTCACAGCGTAGTGTGTTACCAATTGTTTTCTTGGTCACCATGGTCCCAGCTGCCTTGAGATCATTAACAAGATCCTCCCGTGTAGTTTTGGGCTGATTCCTCACCGTTCTCATGATCATTGAAACTCCACGAGGTGAGATCTTGCATGGAGCCCCAGACCAAGGGAGATTATTTTGTGTTTCTTCCATTTGCGAATAATCCCACCAACTGTTGTCACCTTCTCATCAAGCTGCTTGGCGTTGGTCTTGTAGCCCATTCCAGCCTTGTTTAGGTCTACAATCTTGTCCCTGACATTCTTGGTCAGCTTTTGCCATGGTGGGGAGTTTGTAATCTAATTGATTGATTGATTGCTTCTCTGGACAGGTGTCTTTTATACAGCTAAAAAAATGAGATTATGAGCACTCCCTTTAAGTGAGTGTTCCTAATCTCAGCTCGTTACCTGTATAAAAGACACCTGGGAGCCAGACATCTTGCTGATTGATAGGGGATCAAATATTTTTACCTTCACTTTAGGTTGGTGTCTGTTGGCAGATTGCAGATGGTGCCTGGAGATACAGCATGCAGTATTTAGGGAATTACATGTTAGTGTCAAAAGAGTGTCAGCCAGTGAAAGGTTCTTCAGAATGGGGCAATAGTGATTGTGATAGTTCTTGTGATCAATCTGTGATGTAATCAGAGAATGAGTCAAAAGTTTAGCGTTTTCTATCAGAGGAGACATCTTGACCTTTTGTTGAATGATTATTTCTCCCCATTATTTTGTTTATAGATTGGTTATATATTGGTTATATTGTTAATATATTTTGAGAGATTTAGCACTGATGTTTAGAAGTGCCTTTTCACAAATGATGCACCATAATTCACACAGAACTTAAAAACATGAATAATGAATCTGTTGACAGAGGCAATGTATAAAAACAACGTAAAAAACATAGTTAGATCATACAAATTAGGATATATTTTTTGGTAGATTAATCATCCAAAGATTACCTTTTTGTCATGGAAAATAAACCTGTTGCACTATTTTGTGCAATGTGACACATCATAATCTAATTTACAGTAGTTAGTTACAGTAAAGAGTTTATACACAGTGAATAAATAAGTTATTTTGAGCTTGCTTTTTAACGTTGTATTGAATAGATGCAGTTTTCATGCATGACACAGTGCTGTTGCAGATATCAGTCTTACATTATTGACTCCATCACATTGTTTCTTTGTTGTCTCCTGATTTGGCTTCCGTCATCTCGAAAAACAGTTTGAAGGATAGTAAGAAGGTTGAGCTTTCCATTTCCTGATCCTTGACGACCAATAAGATAATAAATAAATGGGTTTATGCTACTATTTAGAGACGTGAACAATGAGATCAAGTCTGATATAGGAAATGGTGGCATGATGTGATGTTTGTACCAAACCAGCAGTACAATTCTCATGGGCATGGCAAACACAAGAAAAACAATTACTGTCACTGTGATCACAAGGTAGAGCTTACGATGTTGGTGCTGCTGGGAACTGGACCACATCCTGATTAAGAGCAAAAGACTTGACACAATCATGGATGGGATAAAGATCATAAAACTAACACAACATATAATCACGAAGATAACGTTGCATTGCTGTACATTAGCAGACATATTGTGTACATAAAGAGACTTTAGAGCGAGACTGTAACAGAATGAAACCTCCAGTACAGAGAACAGACAAGAGATTACCCATATAACAGTACATACAATTGAGGAGAGATGTCTAGGTCGTTTACAACGATACCAAATAGGAAAAAGTACAGAAATACATCTTTCAACACTGATGGCTGTAAGAAGACACAAACTAGTATTGTATCCACAAAGGCAAGATATTATCAATGTGTAGAAGATTTGGATTATGTACTTATCTTTTATGTGTTGTTTAAATGGTGGCGATATTGCAAATACAATAGAAAAAACATGGAATCCAGAGACAAAGAGAAGAAAAAGAACATCAGCTATAGCAAGGTTAAAAATGTAGATTGTGGAAGGGCTTCTCTTAATCTTGAAAGAAAGGAACCAGATAACAAGGCTGTTGCCAGCTATACCAATTGCTGATATAAAGAGATTTATAGGTGAAATTATTAAGCTGATATCAATTTTCTCCAGCATTTCATTGTAAGTCCAATTTACGGACTCTGCTGCCGGGGAAGTGAAATTCATATTTTCAGCTTCTGTGTTAGAATCAAAATGAGAAACCAGACTCATCACAATTAGTTATATGAACACTAATGTGAAAGACCCTGAGATTGTGTAGTAAGAAAGTATTCAATTAAAATACAATAATGGAATATATAAGCAATACTGACTGCTGTTACTAAGGGGAGAGAATATTCTTTCCTATAAACCTGACGTCTTATGTTTGTTTGCTTCATTACAATGAAATTGAATTGCATATATAAAGATGGAAGTAAATGTTTCCACGTGCTGATAGATTTTCTTCTTGAATCCTTGTCACCATGGTTTTCTGTTACTGCAGATAAAAACAATGCATTAATTAGATTATTGAAAACTTGCATTCATTAATTTTATCCACATGTATTGTCTTCCTCCCCTTCCATCTACAAATATAAGTGACTTAAACCAGCAAGCAGGGCTCCTTTTAATATATCTTAGTCTGTCAGTTCCAGTTTTGTCATACATTTTAAATGCATGTATTGTAATAAGTGCTGCGTAGATTGTTGGTCCTATAAATATATATATATATATATATATATATATATATATCATAGTACCAGGTATTGGGGCATAATATACACTATATGGACAAAAGTATTTGGACACCCCTCCTAATTACTGCACTTTAGTGTTTCAGCCACATCTATTGTTGACAGGTGAATATAATCAAAGCACATAGGCAGCCGTCTCCATAGACCAATATTGGAGGTAGAATGGGTCATACTGAAGAGCTCAGTGCCTTTAAAAATGGTAGTATCACAGGATGCCACCTTTGCCAGACAAGTCAGTTCATGACATATTTGCCCTGCTGTAAGGGCTATTATTGTCACACGGAAATGTCTAGTAGCAGCAACCGCTAAGGCACAAAGCAGTTGACTATAAACACTTGCAAAGCAGGGCTTCTGAGCGCTGAAGAGCGTAGTTTGTAAAAATGATCTGTCCTTTGTGGTACGCTCACTACAGAGTTCCAAACTGCCTCTGGATGCAACATCAACACAATCACTGTGTGTCAGCTGCACACAAGCCAAAAGATAACTATGCTCAATACCAAGTGTTGTCTGGATGGACAATCTGTAAGTCTGATAGAATTCATCTGGAAGTCTGATGGAGGAATCTTTGATTGGCAGATGTGTTTGGCAGATGCCAGGAGAACACTAGCTAATAGAACGGATATTGCCTACTATCCAGTTCCAGTAAAGGGTAATGTTAATGCTATAGCTTACAAAGACATTTTAGACAATTCTATGATTCCACATTTGTGGGAAGTTTGGGGAATGCTCATATCTATTCCAGCATCACTATGCCCAAGTGCACAAAGGAAAGTTTATAAAGACATGGCCAGTGAATGGAAGAAATTCACTGGCCCACACAGAGCCCTAACATCAAACCCCATTGAACACCTCTGCGATGAACTGGAATGGAGATTGCAAGCCAGGCCTTAAACATCAGTGCCTGACCTCATGAATGCTCTAGTGGATGAATGAGCAAAAATTCCCATAGGCCCTCCCTCCTCCTAAAAGCCCTCTCCTAAACCCAAGCTGCATGGGTTCCACTTTACCAGAGGAGTCAAGACCAAGAGACGTGGGAGGTAAGGGAGATACAAGTGGGGACGAAAAGTTCAGGGGTAAGTAGATAGGAAAAAAACACACAACACAGTTCAGCTCACGATGAAGATAACGAGGTTAACTGCAACATCACCTATACCTCAAGTGGAATCAACATATGGAAAAATACTAAAACAATTGTATCAGTCCTCAGTAAACCACAATGACATTTGGAAATAACAGTTCAGGGAAATAAGAAAAATCTAGAAATATATGTGACAGTATAAAAACCACTTTTAATAAAAACTGTCAGTCTGAAAAACCACAGGGCCATTGTGGCTAGACTCAGTTGCTTAATTACCACAAAAATAGTAGATAGTGTATAGGACGTACCGTCTGTGTTTGCGATTTCGGCCGGAACGTCCTACACACAGTTAACAACTGACGGATATCATATGACTGTTATGTCAGGCGTCGGTGATTGCCAGAGCGCTCACCTGTGTGAGAGGCTACCTTCCATCCACAGCCATATCTCCCAGTTGGAACGTTGCACTGGAAAAGATCTGCTAGCAACAAAAATCCGGTCTAACATCAGATGGTGAGCGGTACAGTGTCTTTTTATGATCCGTTAAGAAAAACCAAATAAGGCACCGGCCAGCAAAAGACATAGTGCTTACTGCCTACCCCAAGGGACCCATACCATACTGAATGTTTGAGGATATCTTTCTACAGATATTTTACTATCAGCATGATGTTTCGAAGTATTCAGTGCTAAAACACTGTTGATACAAATTCATGTTGCAGGGCAATTGCTCCAAAGTCTTTTTTAGTTGGATACAATTTTTTATAGGTTTTCCTTATATGGGATTTTATACTCATCAAGCCTGAACCGCGTACCAATATTGATCAAGAGTGTTATATTATATGTTTTACCATGTATTTTGGGGGTTTTTTTTTGTCTACTATTTTTGTGGTAATTAAGCAACTGAGTCTAGCCACAAGAGCCCTGTGATATTTCAGACTGACAGTTGTGATTTTATTAAAAGTGGTTCTTATACTGTCACATATATTTCTAGATTTTTCTTATTTCCCTGCTGGAAAGTGGATAGGAGGCCTCTGCAGTTGCTCCCCGAAGGATGGTCACTCAAGGATTTGGGAGTCAATAAGGATGCAATATGAGACTAGTTCCTCCCAATCCCTGGGGAGGTCCCAGGCTGCAATCTCATCTTTAACGGTATCTGAGAGCCCATTAGAGAAAGCAGCCGCGAGAGCCTCATTATTTCAACCAACCTCTGCGGCCAAGTACAAAACTCGATGGCGTAAACCGAAACAGTCTTTGTACCCTGCCGAATGGACATTAGTCATTTGGCAGCTGAAGTTGAGCGAGCCGGTACATCAAATACGCTTTTAAAGGACACAACAATATCAGGGTAATTGTGTACTATAGGCTTTGCCTATAGCCCATGCCAAGGTCCTGTCCGAGAGTAAGTAAATCATGAAGCCCACCTTACTCCTATCAGACAGGAAGGCATGAGGTACCATCTTCATATAGATACTAACCTGGTTCAGGAAACCTCTGCACTGATTAGGGTCCCCTCCATAACACGGGGGGGGGAAGTGGGGCAGACCGAGTCATGCCTCTACTGTGGGTAGCTGAGATGGTGGAGCCAGATGCACAGTACAGAACAACAAGGCCTGATGGGCTGGCGCAAACTGGTTCATGTGCTGGTCTACCTGGTCCAGCCTGAAACAAATTTTGGTGGATTGCCTAGGCCTCCTGGGTTCATAGCCCTTGTGTAATGTTAGGTACCAGGAACCAGACATCAAGAAATCAAGAAAACAAAGCCAAATCATAATCCACGAGCATATATCAAGAGACAAGCCAGGGCAGAAACCAAAGCGGGTAGTCAGACGAGCCAGAGTCAAGAGTACTGAGAACAACAAAGTCAGGGTACGAATGCCAGTAATCAGGAGCCAGGAAGATAGTCAGACAAAGCCATGTCATACACAGGAACTCAGGAATAATGGAAAGCACTCTGTAGCAGGAAGCAAAACACAAAGGGCAAAGGACTCATGCAGGCTGCTGGCTTATATAGATGAGAGCAAGGTGGAGCTTCAAAGAACTGCCCACAGCACACAGCAGATTGCACACAACACTATTGAAATCTCATTTTAGGCTGCCTCCTCCAAGGACCAATTGCTGCCACTTGTGTGGTTGAAACTCAAAGGTTTATGGGAAAGTATGACTTCCTATGAAACAATAGCAAAAAAAAAAAACTAATTTTAAATATTTTTCCCATTATTTTACTAAATGTCTAAAATCAAATAGAAAATCAAAATGGTAACTAAAACCAGATCATTTTCTGAAAAGTCGCAATTTTCCATTACACTGATCTCTGCTTATAAACAAGGACTGGAACTTTTTTGTTCTTTACAAAGATACTGCCAATCAACAGCAACCACTGTTCTGCCATCCATGAATATGATTATTTCCATTTTAATTGTGGTAGTTACAGGTAAAGTATTTGAGGACAATTTGGATTAATTAAGATGTAATTGTTGTGACAAAGAGAAAAAATGGTTGAAACCTGTTAATATATCTGACATCACACACAAGGAATGTTGTCAGGTTAATGGACAAATATCATGGAAATGTTGGCTATAGATGAGATGAGGACACTGGAGACATATGTTTTCCTATAAATCTAGAAATTCCAGCTTAGTGAGTTAGACAATTGTTTAACACCTTTAAAACAAGGATATTTCATACCTTAAAAACAGTTTTATGATTTCAATCCTGTTTTTGTAACTATAATTTCCCATTTTGTGTTCAGTGTACCCACACAAATTATATATTGTTTTTTATGGACAAATATGGCTTGTTTACCATATGCAGACATACAGCATTTTTACAGTAATAATTCACTAATCTACCACCCTCTCAGTAAAATGAAAATTCTCTTCATCTGTGTAGTTTAATAAGGGTGACTTCAAGTATTTGTGAGGGTAGTATTTAACCCCACTGGTATAAAATCCTCAGTATGCGCTATTTCTTCCTAGTGATTATTTGGACCACTTGTTTTAGGATGTAATGGTATGACCAAATGTTGTTAAAGGTTTTCATAACATTTTCTATAAATATAAAAATATAGGATATTATGTAACAATCTCTGTGAATAAAGCACTTTACATCCTGTTTTACTCACTGTATGCAATTAATTAGAAACTGTAAAGACTAAGAGATTAACTCACAGAATATTAAAAAATATAATACAAACAATATTAATTTGATGCGGTATTTATCTTGATAGAACAAATATTTACTACTCTACTACTATTGATTAATTATAGTGTTCTTGATGATGTTACCTTTAACTCCAACCCATTATTCAAGAGCACTTTAGGTTTACAAATTTTACAAAGCATATATTAGTATTTAGATTTTTTATTTCCAAAAAATACAAACAAAAAAACAGCTGTGCGTCCACAAAAAAAACCAAACCAAAACCAAACCTTATCCTTGATCAATTTAATTAATACTGTTTTAGACATGTATTCAGAGCCACCAACAGGGGAGTGCAACCAGTACCTGCATATGAAACCTGGTAAGGCGGAGGGGGGGCGTCTTGATCTGTCAGGGGCCCTCTTATTGGCCCATACCCCTTCTTACCAGAAACTGTGACCTTGTGGGCTTTGGTACATGGCAGTGATAGGGCAGGGGGACCCTGACTTTAGGTTTGCACTGGGTCCCAAGATTTCTGATGGCACCCTTGTATATATATTCTAGACCATTTGTGTAATTAGTAAATAAGTAAATTAAGCATAAACATTCATTGGTACGGTAATATGAAAGACATTAAACACAATATAAGCTCTCCCACAAATGAAGCCACAATGTGTCACTATAGTGTAAATACCCTTTCAATTCATGTATGTTAAACATCATTGAGGAGCAGAAACTAAAATAAATACACTAATGTTATTGATCAATTATTGCTCTGAGCAGTCTGAGACTCTTTTATATATTAACACTTTATTAGTCAATAATTAATATTCTATTGTAGCAACTCACTAACTATGGTGACCAACTATTAAAACATCTGTATTAAAACAGAGATTCCAATTATTTTATAATGGTGACACCAACAAAACTTGGAATACCCAGATACCAAAATAGGATATGAACGAGTCAGCTCTAGTCTGTGTGACCCTTTGTACCTCCACATCCACTTTATGATGGATAAGTAGACTATCATTAGATTCTCGACACAAGACTGTGATGAGTGGTTGCTCTTTCTGGAGTGACCATGATGAAATATGTGATAATCGGTGTATACAAACTTTTGTGGTAAAAGTAAACCAATGATCAGATATACAGATTTCTACTGAAAAACATTAGCTATGAAAAGGCAAATAGCTGTAACAGCAACACTAAAAGGGTAAACCAGCTGAAAAGTGTATTGTGTGTCTAAAATCAAAACAGGTGTATGAGACAACTAGCAAAAGTTTAATATTAAAAAGTTGGAAACTGGGTTAAAGTTATTACTAAAAATGTAATCTAATAATCAGTTATTGAAGAGTTGTATAAACATGGCAGCAGTAGTGGATACTATTAGAAGTTGTTGAAAGGTTAAACTTTCAATAGTTTTAATATAAAGATATCTAAAATTAAAAAAAAGTTATAATTCCAGGGGAAGAGCATACTTAACAGCTTCCACAAGAAGATTTTCCAGCTAAAAGTCTTACAAATTACTTTACCAATGAGATTTGTTGTCACATGACAATTAAGTGTTCCTAGCAAAAATTATCAACGAAGAAAAATTAGACATTAAACATTAACATGAATTAACTTAACACTGTTAAGTTTAGAAAACTAGTCAAAATTGCAGCTTTAAAAATGTTTTGAAATATATTTTAGGTATAACACACACTCATACATAATATTATATATATAACACTTATTTTGTAGGCAATAAAATATTATCTTTTCCTATGCATATAATATGTATATAATATGTACTCAACATTCTATTTTGGTAGATAAAGTCCAAACTTTTTCTTAGATCCTGCATGCTGTGAAGCCAAATTCTGCATGAACACCTCACTTTTATGAAACATTAGTGAGTTAACATTGAGAGACTTAAATTGGAATAACAAGCAATGATCCTCTTTTTTTTTGTATTAACCAAATTAATAATTTGTTGAGGTCCTCTGCCCCGAGTACACCAAGTCACTTTTTTAACCAGTAAAAATGGAAAAATAAAAGTATCTTACCCCACTCTGTTTATGTTTGGTAAGTAATTTATATAATCAAGGATATGCTTATAAATAATTGTCCTTTTTGTCTTCATTTCATAAAAAGCAAATATTATGAATATCATACACGAATGCATTGATGTATATGTTACAGTATCCTTAGAAAAAAATGGATCCATCAGATGTTTTATCAATCCCTAATTCAAAGAGTATTAATTCTATCCTATATTTTAATCAGACAAAATTAAAAGTGGCTGTATGTTTATCAAATGAGGTTACTACATCCTAAAATACACATTTTGGATCTTTCAAAAGTTAAAAAAAAATCAAGTATAATATGAACATGGTCTTTGGCCGTTTTGAAGTTTAAACAATTATAAGGGTACTGTTTAAAGTTCTCTTCACAATACAGAAATAAATCCCTGCCCCTGTCATAGACCTCCATAAATAATACAGAATGAATAACAACAAAGAAAAGCAAACATGCAGGATTATGCCAAAAACATTGCTTGGCTTGGCTTGTTGCTTTACCCTGGAATGTTTCATTATTTTTAGCAGTAGAATAATGCTCATGTCAATTCACATCAAGTAATTCACATTACTAATAGATAGCTTTTTGCATTAAACCAGTCTCATTTCTAATGTTAATCTGGTTTCCATATGCTAAAACTGTAATTTACACTAATGTACTGCATGTCATAATTTTACTATTGAATTATATTTTGTTTAAATAGAGGTATGCAATGTATATTAAGTTGTCGAATTTAGTGTAGAACCCTCATGGTAATTCCCTGTTACCTAATATAATTCAACAGCTACTCGTGGCTAGCTGAGGATCACAAGAGTAGTAGTTCAATGTCAGAAGGAAAGGTGTATGTTGGCTACACCTGGGCTCATCGCCGAAACCGGGAGATTTCCCGATGGGCCGGCTGGTCCATGGTCCGGCACACCGAGTGTAAGACCGCCTCCGCCGGCTCTGCGCCCCGCCCAAGGGGACAGGCTCACACGGAAGAGTTTGAAGGTCATGATGGAGAAGAGCAGCCTGTGGGGGAAGGAAGCCCGGAAAAAACTATTTACAAGAACAAAATAATTGGGGTGATGGGTGGAGGAGGACCCATATTCAAAGAGGGGGGCTGCCTTTGCACAACTAAATAATACAAAAAAAAAGGAATGGATGGGGGCTATAAGTACACAACAGGGTGGTTGGGGCATCACACAAATCTATATAAAAAGGTAGGGGGTGGCTGGGGGCAATACACACATGGGTATGGGAGGCATTACATTAACCAGTACAAAAGGGGGGTGGGGCCATTCCAAAATATTAATATTAAGGGGGGCTGGCAGGGGGGGGCATCACATAAATCCATATACAAGGGTGTGGAGGCATGAATGCACAAAGGAGGTGGCTGGGGGCACAAATACACATGGGGCAGGGGCAATACACAAGGGTATAGAGGGAATACATTAATACTAAAGGGGGGCCCTGTCTGGGGCATCAACACACAAGGGAGGGAAGCATATTTTATGCTTTGTGTAGCTTAACGCGTCCTGATACAGGTGTCGGTGTGGCAGAGCCCATCCTGGTGTGTGTGTGTGTGTGTTTGGGTGTTGGTGTGGCAGAGCCTGTCCTGGTGTGTGGTTGTCGGTGTGGCAGAGCCCGTCCCCGTGTGAGTTTGGGTGTTGGTGTGGCAGATCCTGTCTGGTGTGTGTGTTTGGGTGTTGGTGTTGTAGTGTAACGTTGGACTCAGGAAAGGAACCCAGTATGCAGGGACTTGTGTGGAAACAGATTTATTGAACCAAATGAGGAACAGGATAAAGAAACAGCAGGTTGCCTAAAGAACAATCAAGCACTGAATGGATATCAGTCCTTGGTTTTAAACTTGCCACGCTCCATGGCCCCGCTCCATGACATCATGGAGGAGGCGTCCCTCTGTCGCCATGGAGACTGGGGATAAGGAGGTGCCTCTTGCCCACCTCCTGGAGACAGAAGAAGGCCAGCACAGGAGGATCATTGCGTGTACCCTATACACGTGGGTGTTCGGGGGTTCCAGCAGCGGATGGTTCGGGTAAGTACCGAATACCTGCTAGACGCGGGTACTCGGGTGAGGCGCTCCATTGTGGGGCATGACAGGCAGAGCCTGTCCTGGTGTGTATTTGGTCTGTTTCCTGGCACTTTACTTACTGTAGGAATAAATAGAACTTTGAAATTGTGATTTTTATTTATCCAGAGATAAAATGCCCTCCTGAATTTATAGTCACTTCAAGGACAAAACTTTCTAGTCCCAGAAATCAGTGAGAGGAAAAGTAAAGGTATTGTGTTGTTTACTCTGTTTCAATAAGCAGATCTTATTAAAAAGGAAACTTGGATGCTGGTTTGTGAAAGCCAATTCCTGATTTAATTATACAGGGGACTATTCCTCTTTGGTTTCATAGTCCTTCCCGTGTTAGAATGATTGTGTGATATTAGCGGCCAAAAGTTTTGTTGAAGTTTCTTATTTCCAATCTTATGTCCAATCTCCTTAATTTATTTGGGCCATTTGACACTTTTGGTTTCTGGGATTTAATACAAATAATGTGCTAAAAAGTAATTTATAGTTATTTGGATGGCAAATAGTGTGACTCGGGTATGTATGAGGGGTGCGTGTAGGTACAAGAGCTCCACCACGAGATAAAATATATGGGGCTGGTGTCCAAATGTTTCCAGGGCTGCTTTTCATTCCCGGTCTGATCCTGCCTGGGCTTCCAGAATATACCAACTCTTTATTTCAGTTTATTTCATTTACAGTAATTACAAGAGATAAGGGGTATTTACCCGTCTATACTTTACACAATAATCTCTAATTGGACAATTATATAGAATCATTGAATTCCACAGATAAGAACCATTTGGCCCATCTAGTCTACTGTTTTTTTTCAATGCAAAGACTCAACCCTGAATCAGTCCTTAGCTTTTATCTAAAAGTATTGATAGCTTTAGGCCTAAACATGCGCCTCTTCCACTTCTTTTGGGAAGTTGTTCCATTTATCTATCATCTCTTAGTCAAGCTGAGGGGAATGGAGGGATTTAGCAGAGTTACTATGCATTTTTTATTTTCCCTGACACACCAGCTTTTTGACTCAGTGACTGTAGCTTCACCAAAAAGGTGACTTTTTTTTATAAAATGTAAAAGATGCGTAGAAGAGGAGTTAATGTTTGTCAAATGGTCCTAATACTTATGTATGGTACCAAACAAAATATTCAATATTAAGTAGCAGAATAGCACTAAAGAGTCTTCTAGACTCTAAATAATACAATACAAAAAGTGATTGTTCAAAACAGTTGAAAGGATAAGTAAATAAACAAAGAGATAATTATATTTGTTGATGGGAATCTTTGTGTTGCTCACAGACATGAAAAAAAAACATACTGTAAATATTGCTAAAAAAGAAAACTGTCTTTTTCAACCACATTGTATATACACCCAGACAGGTGACTATTTTCTCTACAGCTAAAACTACATAAGTACTTACCGAGTCATTTACTGTACATTTTAACTTTTATCTAATTATTTTAAACACACAATATTTTGTATTCTCCTGAGCTATATGTGGCATTCATTTCCCCTTTTTGCACAACTACAAAAAAATACAATGTATTTATGCTATAAATCAAATTGTAATTGTAAAACTTGTGCTTAAACACCTTTTCCAAGTTATAAAAGAAAAATTACATTCTGTCTGAACACTGTGGATACAGGAACGCACCCAAGAAAAAAAATTCTGTTATTTCATTGATAAACAGCTAAAATATATGCGTATTTTTAAGTAATGTAAAATTGAATTCACCATTTTCTGTATGATCCTATATATAAGTATCTATTCCGTGCAGGTTGGTGTATAACAAAACAGAAAGTCGAATGTGTTACAGGCTGGGTGACTATGTGAAATTGCTTCCTTTTTTTTTTTATCAGATCACATCTTTTTGTTTTTGCAAGAAAGATGTATTCCAAAGTATTAAAATGGGACTTTTAAAAACTTGAAAATGTACAAGTAAATGCTAAAAGCAGTTTAATCATTGCACTTATCTTTATTAAAACAGAAAGTGGTGAACTCAAACCATGTGGTTTTAGAGCTATATTTCCACCACTTAGTATAAAACAATAAGCCTTTTATTATGCTGTTTCCTAAGTGCAACTAACACAAATGTATTCCCTTCCGACTTTGCTGAAAGACGATTCCAGTGGGTTCCGGTCATGCTTTGAGTGCAGTATTTCACTGGGATTGTTTACTGCGTTTTTAGTAAAGATAAAACAATTCATTCTGTATGGCAAAAGTATTCAAAGTAAAAGACGCATGCTGCCATTTTAAGTTTTGAATCCATCATACATTCTTGGAGAGGTCGGTCCTCAGAATGTAAAACTCAGAATTTGATGATCGACAGTTTATTTAAGCAACTAGATTTAGCATCGCTTGGATGTCATTCTCAGGGATTGTTACAATGCCTTGGCGCCTCAGTAAGAAACAGAAACTCCTGCGACTGACACACAGTACATTATATCTCTCCATGGAACATCCTTTCTTTTCCCCTCTAAATGACTTTCTATGTGGTCCTGTTAGTGTATCGTAGTAACACTGTACAATCCATTGTGTATTTTAGATCATGAGACCCCACAGGAGTTCAAAATCAGCACATGTCCTACTCTTTCCTAGCCTTAAAATATTTACACAGCGTTTCAGAGAAATCTACCACATCACTGGCCCTTAGTCATATTACCCATTGTGTTATCAGATTCAGATTTCCCTTTAGTCTGTAAAGGCCCTATACCACAACTTACAGGACTTAAAAGATCTGCTCTTTTGGTGCCAGATACCACAGCACACCAAAGGTATAGTGGAGTCTATGACTCAACAGGTCAATGGTGTTTTGGAGGCAATATATTACGCAGGTAGTCATAACGTTATGGCTGATCAGTGTGTGTGTGTGAGTGTGTGTGTATATATATATATGAAGTGCATATATTGCTCCTCAAGAATGTTCATAGAAAGAACAAACATAACAAAGAAAGAAGAGATTACTCTTGAACACACTGCTGAAATTATTAGACCTTTTTAAGGAAATAACAATAGGACATATTTCATGGAATAAACCATCATGTCTGGGCAACTTATGTTTAATTTGATGCAACTGAGCTTATTTTCCATGACCTTTATACCAAGGAAAAGGGTATAAAGGTCATGTTTGTTTTATGTGTATGTTAGATCATTGATGCACACTTAAGCTGGCCTTCAGTGTCTATTTTTATGTTAGTGTATTTAAATCAATTTGGTAATAATTTTATATTATACAGTGCTGTACAAGATACCTTTCTGTATTCCTACATTTGTTATTAGTAAATCTACATTTACATAGATGAATGGAAAATGGTGTTATAGTGGTTAGGTAAAGAAAGTGTTTTACAAGAAACTGTTCAAGATTTGCATTGGATGATGGAAAAAGGTCATGTTGCGTACAGTATATTATTTTCCAGCATCCTCTGTAGCCACACAGTGCATATTTGATACATTATTATTATTTATTGTTTTATATAGCGCTGTATAATGGGTAGACAGGACATAAGTAGTAAAACAAACATAACAAATTGACTTACAGAGACAACAGGTGAGGAGGGCTAAGTAATCAATATGGGAGATAATCAGGGCATGGACAAGAGCCATAGTGGCATGCTGTGTTAGGAAGGGACAGATGCAGGCAATGTTTTTAAGACGGAGACGACAGTTTTTAGAGACAGACTGAATGTGGGGGGGTGAACGAAATGTCGGAGTCAAGGGTGACACCAAGACAGCGTGCATGAGTAAACGGGTAGATGATGGCACCATTAACAATGAGGGAAAATGATGAGGGGAATCTTAGCATTGGAGTGAGAAAGCCTACCCCTCCACCCTTCCTGTCATCATGTGAGTGAGGTCACCATAGGAGAGAGCAGCGGGAGTGGCAGTGTTAGAAGGAGATAGTCAGTTTTCAGTTAGAGTGAGAAGGTGTAAGGAACTAGAGACAAGGTGGTCATGTAGGGCTGTTAGTTACAGACAGAACGTGCATTCCAGAGTGCAAAGGTAAATGGGGGGTAGAAGGAGCGGCAGGGTATGTGGACAAGATTATTGAGGTTTCTGGAATGTTGACTGGGAGAGGATGGGGGGGAGAGAGCACCAAATGAGTCCCAGTGTTTGGGGAAATATCCCCAGCTGCTAAAAGAAGTAGAAGAGAGAGAGTGAGAGGATGATGGAATAGGACTTGTGAACGAAGAGATTGCTGGGAGTGAGGGGAGGTGGTGAAGTTGGGAAGTGC
The DNA here is from genome assembly GCA_009364415.1 of Spea multiplicata. Lineage (NCBI taxonomy): Eukaryota > Metazoa > Chordata > Amphibia > Anura > Pelobatidae > Spea > Spea multiplicata. Next base: position 59,867 of record VKOC01017778.1, read on the forward strand.
TTGGGATGAGAGAAGGGGAGAAGAAAGTAATGATGCAATCCAGGCATAGTGTGGGGTTGCTGGTGACTGGACAGAGAATGATTTTACTAGCAATAGAGGACAGAGAAAGGAGGAACAAGAGGATTGTGAACATGGTATGTGACAAAAAATGGTGATGGGAATGGAACGAGGTGGAGCAAACACAATAAGCAGTAGACAGCACTTGACAGTTCAGTGGAATATTTTTTTTTTCATGAAACAGAAAAAAATGTCAATGTTTTTTAAGGCATTTAATAATTTGGTTAATGGTATCCTGAACGTTAATATTGTTTGCCATTAAACGTTTTAAGCAAATTATGCGGTCATCAGTATTTAAATGACATTAAATAGTGCGGAAAGGAGTCTAGTTACAAAAATGATTTCAAGCAGTATTATTACCATTAAAATCAGTTTATCAAATTATGTATTCAAATAATCTTCTTTACCAACTAGAGCTGAAGTCATCAGGTAGACAGAACATAGTAGTGTATAAGATAACAAGATGAGATGCATAAACAACAGGTAAAGAGACCAAGGTTATTGTCTATATGTACTTATGTGGTGGCACTAGTTTTTATGTTGATGTCTTCTTGCATACATCAGTGCTAAAGATCAACGATACCACAGAAATGTGCCATTCCATGGGTATCCAATAGGTAACACTACTGTGAAACTACAGTTTCCATAATGTCCAGCAAACACAATAAGAAACAGTACAGGAAATTAGCTGAACATAAACATAATGGGAAGTGCAGTTTAACCCTTTCCATACAGGTGTTTTTTGGCAGCTTTACCATTTGTTGGTTTAATCAAGATCACCCTTTTCCACGTTTGATGTACCCACACAAGTTATACATCCTTGTTTTCCAGAAAAAAAGGTTTTTGTTTGAAACCATAGAAAAGCAAAAAAATAAAAAAATGGTAGTATGTAAAAACCTATACTATTTTGTTTGCAATTTTGCTTAGAATTCGTGTACATAATGACCAAAATACATATTTTTCACTTTCTGAGAAGAGGGGAAAATTTTGTTTCTTATAGTATTGCTTACTTATTTATTATTAAGTTTTATTTATATTTCATTAAAAAAATATTTTCCCTTTCTGGGAAGAGGGAAAAATTTTGTTTCTCTTCCCATCCGATCTCCCCTACACTGATCACACTGTGATCAGCAAGCAGGGCTCTTTAACCTTGCTGATCCTAATGTGTGAGATCAGCCAGCAGAGGGGAACATCGGAAATCTCAACAGGTTCTGTCCAAATCTCTGCTCTCCTCCAAAGAGCTTCTTTTGGGTGTCAGCAGTGACAGCTTCCATAAGGAAATCCGCATCGGCGTACAGTGTACGGTGTACCCGGGCACGCACCGATCACTGTTACACAGAACAGATCGTTTGGTCCACTGTGCAGTAGCAGGATGATCTCCCAGCTGCTGTGAAGAAATTGCCTTACTGAATTGTGTAGTATAAAAACACAACACAATTTTACAAAATTTAAATTATTATGCTGGAGTCATGTCGAAAAGATCCCAAAGTGGAAAGAATAACTGCTGTGGTACATCATAATAAAACCTGCTATTGATCATAATATAGGAATGATCTCTTTAAATCTTGCAGGATAGGTCCCCAGGAAGGATGTGAAAATAGAACACAGATAAAAAAAGGCACTGTTAGATTTATCAATTTTATAATTAAGTCGTTTCCTGAGTATGCTTACTTTTTATAACTGAAACAGTAAACTGATACTTGCAACAGTATAAAAGCACAAACCACAAAAATACATATTTAAATAAAAAAATAAGAAAAAAAAAAGTCACTATAATGTTGCTGTTATAAATAAATAAGCCCTTGTCGGTAATACATATTAAATTAATGTCTATCACATCAAGATTTATTTTCAACAAACCAATATTTAACAATGGTGTTGTAAAATGATAAAGCTGCTTTCCAAGCTTTCATGTAATTTTAATAGAACACGAAAGTGCATTGTGCACATTAGCAACTGAAATACCATTTTTTAAGTACTTACTGGTCATTAGTCCAGAATGAGAGTCCACACTATTTTACATATCCTTCTGGGTAGCACCAGCTTCAGTGAAATGGTAATTTTCGAAATTATCCTGTGTTCATCTTGGTAGATAAAAACCGCTAAAATGATAGCACTAAGATATAGTTTTAAGTTGTTGTAAAAACATCCAAAATGCCAGAAAATGAAAGAATGTGGAGATATTTTACTAGCCAAGTAGCTAGTGTTGTTGAATAAGGAAAACGAAATGTTCTGCTCCAGTCAGCCAGTGCATTTTATAATGTGTAAAGTCTGCATGTAAACAGACAGAAAGAGAGATAAATATTATCATTCTGATAGCAGAGCAAAATCAAATCAAACTCCGCAGCTACTGCAGTGCGAATGGACAAAATTGAAATGGAATATGATGATTAACTATTTCCAGGCATTAGGAAACATGACATAATTACTCCACATTTGTTTTGCTACAAATTAAGCTTGATCAACACAACATTCTTAACTCTGCAAAGGTGTAAAATATTTTTGTTAATTTAACAAACATATAGATTTTGCTAGAACCCCTGTCTTAATAATAGAACGTAGAAGTACCTTTGAAAGAAATAACCGTAAACCTTTTGGGTAAGTACCTGTTATTTACATCTGAAATACGGTATGTAAATGTTGTCCATCTGTTACACAAAGTACTTCAGCTGATGGTTGGGATGTGAGACTATCGATAAGCAGCAATTGTTGAAATGTGCCACGGATTCTTAATTATATTAAGGTCTAGGCATTCACTGGACTATTGTAAGACATCCATGTTCATTTTTTAGTGTAACCCGCCTGTGTGTTTAGTGCTATTGCCTTGGATGAACCTCTATCTCAGTGCAACATAACTTAAAATGGCGGGTTGTATTTTAACCCTCTGAGCGTTGGGAGTCTTGCCAAACGCAGGACATTTTCAAATTTCATGTATTCAGGATATCTTGGAAAAGTTTTCAATTTACCTATAGAAAACTATATATTGTTTTTTCTAGCAAAAGTGCACCTCTTCATGGGAGGCTGACTTGAAGTGAATTTTGCATCATGGGACAAACAAGAACAAATAAATCTGAAACAAAAATACAATTTTCATACCATTTTACGTAAAACTATAAATACATAATAAATGTGTTGTTTTTTTTCAAAATCCAATGTTTATTGTGATTTTCAACATTTTCCATGGAGAGGGGAAGGGGGTAGGGGTATAGAAAGAAGACGGGGTGGGGGGTGGTGGGATAATCGAGTTCATGTATGACATTATACAGGCATAGTGAGCTAGCATAATACATCGGAACAATGAGAACGATGAGTCGAATATGACCATCAGTACATATGTGGGAATCAATCAAAGCCTAGTTCAGAACACACAGATCCCCAGGAACAACTACAAACACACATCTCAGGGGGCAGGTAGGAAAACACCGGGCTGTATAGCCTACAGAGCCCGTCTGGACAGAAAGGAAACCAGTGATACCAGGTCGACGTGTAACCCTCCTGTTGCCGCACAGAGGAGGCAGAGAGATCCTCAAGCCCCCTGATTTCCTCAACCCCGAGCTCCCACTCCCTAATAGCTGGGGGGCAGGTGCTCTTCCAATGCAAGGGGATGAGGCTCTTGGTCGCATCAAGTAGATGGCGAACAATAGATTTTTTGTACCTGGAGACAGGGTGTGAGGTGTGATGCAACAGCATAGGGAGAGGCTGAAAAGGCGGAGGGGAGTATCCGGTGCATCTCCTTCCAGAACTCCCATATCCTGGGGCAGTCCCACCATACATGTAACAAAGTACCCACGTCCTCACCACACCGCCAGCATCTATTAGAGGTGTGTGGAAACATAATGTGTAGCCTCTGAGGCGTACGGTACCAACGCGTTAGGAGTTTGTAATTCGTCTCTTGAGTTTTAGTAGCTTTAGAACTTTTGTGTGTGAAAACGAAAATTTTCTCCCAGTCCGCCGCATCTGATTATGATCATGTGTCGCACATGGATTCCCAGGTCTCACAGAAAGAGGGTCTCGTGGAATGTGAAGTAGTTAGGAGTAAGGAATAAAGCAAGGAGATGGCCCCTGCCGGAGGACGCTCTCCGATGCACCATCCCTCGAAGCTCAATTCCCTATGCAAACTACAGTAATTCGGAAGTGTGGAAATTTAATGTACGATCATAATAAATGTTTTTAATACAACATTCCCTGAGTATATTCTTACAGAAAATAAGGGACCAGGCACTGGTGTCAAGTAGGGGACTCAGCACCTAGCATCTTTAGAATTATGACATCAGAAATATGATTACGTTTCCATAACAGAATCATGTCATAAAGGTGTTCTATGTGCTGACAGCGTGACCTTCAGGAGAATATGAAAAGTAAGAATAACTTTGGGGTGAATAGGTCACCCCAAAGTTATTAACGTACAAGGTACAATAATATCAAATTATAACATTAAAATATCAGGCAGGAGTTTGCTGACAGGTTGTATGTTGGAAGGTGAATTTCTACAATGGGAATCTGAGAACACGAATTAGAAGCTCCTTTAATAAACATCTTTGACAAGGGACTTTATATGGTTTTGTACTGTGATTTTTGTCTTCTTACCATTATTTTTCTATCAACCACTGTGACCATTTTGTCCAATTAAATATAAATTAATCAGTTCTGTCTTTGTGTTCTAAAAAGCCAGAGTTATGTTACCGTTTTTCTAATTTTCCACCTTTTTCTTTTTTTTAAAACTTCTTTATTACATGGAGAAAACAAAGCATACAGCAATAGAACAATGGTACAAATAGACATGGTAACAAATAAGATGCGTACAGGCATAAGCAATGCACAACACCAATAATACATACAATGTAGGTATCAACACCTCCTCAGTCACAAAACACCGGACCACAACCCAGAGACGCCCCAACCCACAACTAGGTCAGAACCCCGGAATGGGACGAATACCTTTTAGCACCTGGAGACAATACCACTCTGTGGTGTTGAATGTTTGGAACAATGACAATCTGGTAGTGCTATCTAATGTTGCAATAAGTGGGGACCAGCGATTGAAAAGATACTTGACCTTGCTCTCCTTATGGAGGACAGCTTCAAGCCAGTCCATCTGAAACAAAAAATGCAGACGCGACAGGACCATAGGAAGCTGTGGAGCAATCCATTGAGATAGTATTGCCCGCTTAGCCACTGCGGAAAGAATGAGCAGGAGAAATTTAGCCCTCGCTACAGGTGGGGAAATATGGTCAGGGAATATACCAAAAATAGCCCATTCAACAGATAACACAAAACAAATGCCCAGAGTGTCATTGATGTAAGATTGTAGAGCTTTCCAAAACGGGACAATAGAGCTACAGGACCACAAGCCATGCAGAAGGTCCGCATCGGATAACAGACATTTTAAGCATCGGGAGTGATCTGCCAAACTCATCACAAACCGAAGTTTAGGGGTGACATACGCTCTATGCACAATCTTGAGGAACATTTCATTATAGTCCCTAGAAACCAAGACTTTAGAATTAAACATAAACGCCTGAAGAATCCGGGTGGACGTTAAATTTGGAAAATCTGCCTTCCAGGAGGGAAGTCCTGCACCCCGGGTCTCCCAATTGAGGGCAGGCCTGATCAAATTATAAATTGTGGACATCCTGAGCATTATAACGGGGGACAATATCGTCACCTGGTCCAAGGGATTGTTAGAATTAGCCCCAGAAAGATAAGGAAGCAATGTGTTAATATAATTACGGAGTTGAAGGTAGTGAATGGGATGGACGTTAACAGTAGGGAATTTAGATTGGAGACGCAAAAAAGACAACAATTTACCCTCACGTGGGTCCAGAAAATCGCCAACGGCACGACCCCCTTCCCGGGCCAGGTGTCGGAAGACAACATCCTCCCTCCCGTGCTGGAATTGCGGGTTACGGATCAATGGCAGAAATTTAGAGTAGTGAACCTCCAAGCCCTGGCGCCGTCTAACACGCCCCCAAGCCTTTAAAGTGTGGTACAGCAATGGGTTAGAGACAGCCTCCAGGGGAAGGTCAACTCTAGATAGATGCAGGAGAGAGGCCAAAGAAATGGTTGGAGATAGATGTTGCTCCAGGGTCACATCGGTGAATTTAGACCCGCCACGCAACCAATCAGCCGCGAAGCGATAGTTAGACGCCAAATTGTAGTCTAATAGATTGGGTAGGTTCACCCCTCCATTGCGAGCAGGCTGTTGGAGTTTAAGCAGTGAAATTCTAGCTTTTTTATCGCACCACAGGAATTTACGCAGCAGTCCATGGTGATGTTGAACATCTTTTTTCCTTAAGGTAAAAGGCAGCATTTGGATCGGATATAAAAGCTTAGGGAAAAAGGCCATTTTGTACAAGTGACATCGTCCCAAGAAGGAGAGGTTAAATTTGGACCAGATTTTGAAAGAATCCTCCATTTGACGCAAAGGGGAAAAGTTCAGCTTATAAAGGTGTGCCAAATTTGTTGGGATAATGAGACCCAAATACTTCAAAAAGGGATGTTGGGTCCAGTTAAAGGGGAACGTCCCTCCCCAGCCACATTTAGCCTGAGGGAAAATGGGAAGCGCCTCGGTTTTGAGTTTATTGATTAGAAATCCCGAGGCTTTATGAAAACAATCAAATAGGTTAAGAAGGAATGGCATCGCCGCTTTGGGATTAGAAAGATACAATAAAAGATCGTCCGCAAAGGCAGCGATTTTAAGCTCAACATCACCTATCCGGATACCCTCAAGCTCAGCGGAACGTTCTATCACTCGTATGAGGGGCTCAAGTGCTAGGTTAAAAAGAAGAGGGGACAAAGGACAGCCCTGACGAGTACCCCTGCCAAGAGAGAACCAGCGGGAATTCACATTATTCACTGTAACTTGAGCCATAGGCAAATGATACAGTGCTCGAAACATCTGTATAAAGGGTAAACCAAAATGATGGAATTTAAAGAAACTAACAAGATAAGGCCAGGAAATTCTGTCAAAAGCCTTATCAGCGTCACAACTAATGACGATAGAGGCTTTGCTATTTGTAATTTTAGCAGTAAAGATTGCCGAAATAAGGCCTCTAATATTTCGCGTAGAGTGGCGACCCTTAACAAAGCCCGTTTGAGAGGGGGAGGTAAGTTTCATTAAAACAGGTTGCAGCCGAGAAGCCATAAGGAAGGGATTTTATGGCTGCAGCAATCTCGGAGGGGGTAAACGGTTTGACCAAGCGGTCTCGGTCGTCGGGCGTTAATTTAGGGATATCAGCCTGCCGAAACATCTGAAGCATCATATCAGGATCATTGGATTCAGAGGAATAAAAACCCTCAAAATAATCAGCAAAGAGCTGCGTGATTTTATTGGGCTCAGTCACAACCGATCGAGAACCTTCACGAAGCTGAGTCACACTATGATACTTAGATTTAGAATGGCGAATAAGGTTTCCCAAAAGCTTACCAGGCCTGTTGCCCCAGCGAAAAAAGGCGTTTCAAGTGTAATTATGAGAAAGCTGCGCCTTCTCAGTAACCCAGGCATCATAAAGAGATTTAATTTCTTTATACGTTTTCAGGGTAGCAGGACCAGGGTGAGTTTTATGAGCAACATACGCCGCAGAGAGATCTTCCGTAAGGCGGACAAGTTTAGCCTCGGCCTCTCTCCTGCGTCCCACAACATATGCAATAATGTGGCCCCTAAGAACCGGTTTGGAAGCACCCCAGAAAAAACCAGGGTCGTCTAGATGAACATGGTTATCATCAGCGTAGTCATTCCATTTGGCAATCAGGAATTGCTTAAACGCTTCCGAAGAATAAAGGTAGCTAGGAAACCTCCAATTACGGGACATCTGATATGGGGAAGCGAGAGACACCTCAATCCAGATAGGAGCATGGTCAGAAATCACTATCTGGCCTATGTGGGCAGCCCTTAACCTATGTAGGAATAATTCAGGCAGGAACAGGTAGTCCAGCCTGGAAAACGAATCAAGGGGATGAGAGTAGAACGTATATTGCCTATCGGTGGGATTAAGAAACCTCCAAGCATCCCGCAGATGGAGGTGATCCAGCATGGGAAGGGAGGAGAGTCCCAGAGGGCGGGAGGAAGCGCCAGAGACGTCTAAGGAAACATTAGCCACCAGGTTAAAATCACCCCCCAAAATTACGTTAGGGGCCGACATCCCCAGCAACAGCGAATAAACTTTGGCCAAAAAAATGGACTGGGCAGAATTTGGAGCGTATATATTGACAAAAGTAAAGGTTTCATTAAACAACTTGACTGTAAGAATAATGTACCTCCCGTCCGGGTCAGCAATCTCTGATTCGACCACGAAAGGTAACCTTTTGGAAAGTAGGATAGCGGCGCCTTTAGTGTATTTCTGACAGGGTCACACCAATGGGTTTCTTGGAGGTAAATAACATCCGGACGCAGACGCTTAAGATGGGTGAGAACTTTTTTACTCTTAACAGGAGTGTTTAAACCTTCAACATTCCATGAAACAATACGTAAGGAAGAAGGCGCATCGCACCTATTATCGGATAGCATCATGGCAATTACGGCAACGGAGCCGGGTTTTCACCCGATACCCCGCGGAGGAAGAGACAAAGCAGAGAATAAGCCGGAACAGGTCGGGCTAGGGAGGTCCCAGCCAGCCCCCCAACCACTCTACAGACGAGACATAAAATGGAGTCGTACATCACCAATTGAAAAGAGCTATGCTTCTCCCATTTTTTGTTTTTTTGCATAAACCAAAACACGGCACACAGAATTTTGTGCCTAGAAACACAACAAAAGAAACAAAAACAATAACAATAAACAAGAGCCAACATAACAGTGTATGACAGAAAATGATGACTCAAAAGATATCGAGCCAGGCACCAACAGCTAACAGAGTTCTCAAGCCCCCGGGGAGACAGGTGGAGAGGAGCCAGGCAAAGAAGCAGGGCGAGAGCGAGAAGGAGGAGGGGGGGAGGCCTCGGGCGCCGCGGAACCATCATCTGGAGAGGGAGAACACCTGGACCCAGTACGAAGAAAGTCCTTGGCTGCCGTAGGGGTGTCAAAAAAGTAGGTGTGGCCTTCCTGGGTAATTCTGAGCTTGGCCGGATAGAGAAGAGCAAATTTCACTCGCTTTTTGTATAGTTCCGTACAAATCTCAGAGAACTGGCGACGTTTGATCGTTACGGCTGCAGAAAAATCTTGGAAGAGCAACAGTTTATGCTTATGATAAAAGAGAGACGTAACTTTCCTGTAAGCTTCCAGAACCTTGACCTTGTCGGTATAGTTTAGGACACGAAAAATCACTGCCCTGGGACGAGACGTAGCGGAGGCAGGAAGCTGACCAATACGGTGCACTCGTTCAATGACCAATTCACCCTGAGGAAACGCCAGGCCCAGGGACTTGGGGAGCCAGATTGTAACAAGGTCGTGTAACGCTGTGCCCTTAACCTCCTCAGGCAGGCCGACGAGACGCAAATTATTGCGTCTGCTACGATTCTCAAGATCATCAATACGTTCCTGTAGTGATGAGATTAGCAGATCCTGCGAACGGAGGGAAGTGGCCATGGAAACATGCTCATCTTCCACATCAGAGACCCTGGATTCTAGCGTGGTAATCCTCTGGCCCTGAGAGACCAATTCAGCGAGAACGGCATTAATAAAACCAGACAATTTGTCAAGCTTAGCGTCCAAGAGCGGGGATATAACTGCAACAAGATCTTGAGCCGTCAGTGGATCTTTTAAGGAAGCGCCGGACACAGGTTGCCCCTCAGCTGCACCAGCGGTCGACCCATGGGAAGGTGGAGGCTTAAGGGTCACCGTGGATTTATCTCTTGTCTTACTTTGCCGGGTGGACGTTTTAGGCGGCGGATCCATATATTTTTCCATGTGTAGGCAAGGAGTCGTGAGGAACTCCCCCCCAAGAGTAGAAGAAAATAGGGTAACACAGGTAAGAAGAGAAATATGGGGGCAGACACAGTGTGCACTGCTGGATCACAGATCCCTTGACAATAGAAAGTAGCAGAGCATATAAGAACACAGATCAATATAACATAGAAACAGGGAGCGCAGCCCTGCAATCTCAGAGAAGAAAAAAAAAACCAAAAAAAAAAAAAAAAACGATAAACACAACCCCCAAAAATTCAAAGAAAAAACCCTTTCCCCTCCACCCCACCTAACTAGAGCCCAACCAATCCCCCATCTAAATAAGTGAGGAGAATATCCGTAAAGCGAAACAGGAGTAGTCTAGGTGCAGGAAGCCACTGAGGCTTGAGAGTTAGCAAAGTCCTGAAACCTTGCCAAAACCTCCCAACCTAACTAATGAGGAGTATACAAAAAAGACAAAAACCCTTGATAACCCTTCGTTAACCCTTCCCAACCCACCACACCTAACTAACTCCCTCCCGTAACCTTTACTAGCTAATGGGCAATAAAAATAAAAGTCAGAAAGTAAAATAACAAAAGGAAAATCAGCCCCGCAGGGAGGCTGCCAGGGCCTACCGGACCATGCAATGAGATCAGCCGCAGGATAGTATACGCACGGTGTAAATCAGCGTAGAACCAAGCCGTCGAACAGCAGCAGACGGGGTCACGATCACGGAGAAGCACAGCCGCAGATGCAGCGCGGTCGTTGGTGCAGATCAGCCGAGGAGATGCAGAAGAGTCCACGGGATAGCAGAGGCCCCCACCAAGCGCACGTGGAGCAAGGAGACAGCCACTGGAGAACCCGCCGGCACAACGCTTCCACGGTGAGTACCGCAGCTCCGGAAGGAAGGCTGAACCGCAGGCCAAAGCTCACCGCTGCCTGATTGACCGCAGGGTAGGAGAAGTAGATGGCCGGAGGCCGGTAACTAGCGTGACGGCCCAGCAATGCAGCCGGAGACAGAACGGCAGAGTGGAGGTAGCACCTCACTCCAGGCCTAACACGTGTGATCCGCACACGGCTCCCGGGGAGTGAAAGAACAAGGGCAGCAGATCCAATAGACCCACTAGCCAGTGCTGGGTAGTGTGCCCGCAGCAGCGAGAATGAATCGGGTCAAAAAAAAATAATTTATATGCGTGGATGGATATCGATTGTGCTAGCCCTCACGGAGCTCATCTAAAAAGCGGCCATCTCAAGGGCCCGCCTCCCGGAAGTCCTTCTAATTTGCAACATTTATCGTTTAGATACTTAGATATTTTTAAAACCTCAAACAGAACTCAGCGGTGGCAGCAAATAATGCTTTGGGGTCGTGGGGTGAAGAGGTTTGGTGTTAAGGTCTAGCTGCTCTGGGCCCTTCAGGGAAAGCCTGTGGGCCAGTTTTAATAATTATCCTTTTTGACGTCCAAATCTACCCATAACGTCACGGTGAGAGTTGTTCCTGCACCAGTTGCTGTGGCATAAGGTGTGTCCTTGACACGCAACAAATAGAGTACCGAGATAACTCAAATGTTAGCTAAATAAAAGAAAAAAAATATTACATACGAATATTATATCACACGTAGTCACAACATGCTGCAGAGTTCGCAGAGGTTTCCAGCAAAGAAACTTTCAAGATTCAGGGACATTCCTGAAATGGGACTTTACGTCCCCATCTTAGTATGGGACAATGACAGCTCTGAGTGAAGAATGTCTGTCTGTATCTAGTAATAGAGGGGTTACTTCCCTGAAACTTCTCATGTTTGCTAATAGAGGGGGTAAACTGCTCATGTCTCGCAACGACTATGTATATCATAATATAAATATATTATCAAATCTGAAATCAAAATGGCTGCCAAGGCTACCTAAAAATATTATAAAAGTGTATTTTATGTTTTTTTCTTCTTCTTTGTCTAGATAACCTACTCTAAAAAGCCTCCGGTACCTAGGGGGGGGTAACCACTCTTGCCCCCCTTCTAACGCCCATGGCTCAGACCTGTGTTTCCTTGAATTTAAGACAAATGCTCTGAAAAACATTGCTTGTCTTATATTTGACGTTGTTTTATAAATTGGACATTAGATAGAGGTCTGACTATAACACCAAGATCAAGATCACCCACAGAACTGCAGGGGACCGGATCCTCCTCTATTACAACCTCCGCTGCTGCCTGCACTTCCGCTGGGGGGGTCTATGATGGAGAGCCAGCGTGACATAACCTCCTGGCGCTCAATCATAGAAGCCCAGGCGGAAGTGTCGGGCACAAGCGGAGGCTGTCTATCTGCTGCCCGCACTAGACACCAGGGAGTCTGAAGCACAGGGAGGCAAGTCTGGGGATGCATTGGTAAGTCTGGGGGGGGAGTGGCATATAGGCTGGGGCAGATGTGCATAACTGGGTGGGCAGGTTGGGAAATAAAAATAAAAAATGCATTTTTCTCAATCATTGTTTTTATTAAATATGAAAACATTGTTTATATGTGAATATTTACTAGTAAAACATTTTTCCTATACGGATCAGGCTTTTTTCCCTAAATTTGCACATTTTGGGGGTCGCCTTATAATCAAGAAAATACGTTACTCATATGGTGCATTGTTCTTTAGGACTATCAGGGACACTAAACCGTCTATTTAAAGCCTACTTATTAAGGAAGCCTATTACCTTACAGGTTAACTCGCCTAATTTTTCCTGGCCTCACTGCTCCTCTTAGGTGTATCCCACCTTTTACTTGCTAGTCTTTACATTTAGAATATTTAGTTAAACAATGCTTACGTTAAGATACAGTGGTGTTGCTGATCTTGTTAATCTTGTGTAATACACCACCACGTCCTAAAGTCTAAGCTAGTTTGAGCAGAGCTCTCCTCAACTGTTTCTGTAAACAAGATATCCTCTTGGAATTCTATAGTTTTACATATCAGAACATAATAACAATCACTTGTTCCTTAGCTGGTCTACAAATTAGGTAAACACAACCGCAGATGAACAGCACATGACATATTACACTGTGTCATGAATTTTTCAACAAAAATAAAGCCAAAATGGAGAAGCCATGTGTTAGTAATCGTTTTCTGTATGAATTTCGCACTCACTTGCATCGTCGTGGAGAAATTTTGGCCCACGCTTCTTGACATTACTTCAGTTCATTGAGTTTTTAAGGCAGATTATGCACAGCTCGCTTAAGGTCCTGCCAAAGCCTCAATCGGGTTGAAGTCTGGACTAAGGATGTACCGAAATGAAAATTCTGAAATTCTGGATGACCTTCTGAAAATTTTATAACCACACTTTTATTAAAAGTGAGTAACACCAAAATTGGACAAAAACTGGAAAAAAAAATATACACACACACACCATTACATAAGTTATGGTGGGTAAAGGTGATGGAAAACCCTTCCACTAAACTCAGAAGGCTTGTTGTTCACAAATCTCATGGTGCTGCCACAACCACAAGGGATTCTGGGTAGGCGCATACCATTGTTGACCTTATTTGCATGTGCCTACCCAGAATTTAATAATGCTTATATAATCAATATTCATAACAAATACATTTTTTTCCTCATTAGTTTTCACTCCTCAAGCTTTCTCTCATTATTCTAAAATTAAATGTCTTTTTTGGGTTTTATGTCAGAAAAACTATTATTAATTTTGAAATTGGAAGCTACTTATTTTCCAAAATCACATAAACAAAATTGTGATTATATACAACATCATCCCCTTTTCAGTGTATTCTCTATATAAGCTCTAGTGTGAAACCAACTGCCTTTAGACACAGAAAATCGATTTGGATCACATATTGAATATAAACATGTTCCTTTTAGAGCAGTTCTGTTGTTTTAAAAATCAATTTGTTGTCCTAAAGTACATAAAATAATATTTTAAGCTGTATAATTTAAAAAAAAAAAAATCAAATCTGCATTTGTTCTACAAAACGCACACACAAAATTGTAAGGCATTATGGAAAACAATCCTGTAAACAGCATAACAGTGATAAGGACAACTGTTCATCTGATCACTAATGAAGACTCAATCCCTAAATGTAAAAAACAATTCACAATAGCCATTTTTTATAATTCCTCACATCTAACCCCCTCAAGGTCGTTCTGCTCTGACCAGCACATTGATCTGCCTTCTCTAGTGCCCTCTGCTTTGACACGTCCCCTTCAGTCCCCCCTCTACTCAGACCCACCCCCCATGCCTCAGGCTCCGGTCTACTCTGACCCACCCCTCCTGCCTCCCCCAGCTCCACAATTAACAAATTGTTAAACTTCCAGCAGTAAAATTAACGGAGGTATGCTTTGTTCCAGCATGGCCATTCATTCACGCTCACAAGTGGCTCTTCGGCTAGGTAGGTTCCAACCCGCTCAAGTACAATAATTGTATTAGGACCAATGTATAATTCATACAACACAAACTGTAAGTTTGTAAAACTACAATCAAAAGAAAATAAGTTTAAACAAGTGTGAAATTATTCATGCTATTACGTAAATAATACTTTTATTGTTTGAATAAAGGGGAGTTGGCAGTGCCTCAAGCCAAAACATGCAGCTGATTTATCACTTTTGTGCATAGAAGCTGTGCTTTTTCAGAGTTCTCCAGATCTAGAAGTACACAGTGCTTTCATAAATCATTTCTAACCCCTCTGTGATATAATTTACAATATTTTCTGTTTGGACTTACAATGCTTCCAGGGTTCTTAAGGATACATTAGATTTTAAAGCCTGGACAAAACGGCCAATAGATTAAGTGGGACAATATACTGTTGAAGTAATACATTCACTTCACGGTAAGGAAGACATCAATGGATCAAAGAAAACCTTGGCATAGTTTGCAATATATACACATATGTATATACTTGTAGAAAGAATACGCCATAGGCCATCACTATCATCTATCACTGGTAAATCCGACGTGGCTCATTTAACACCACTCCACCTTGTTTCAATGCGTTTCGAAATCGCTGCACCTAAAAAACACAAAGAAAACAAATTAAGCCAAGACATTTCTTGAACTTGGATTTTTTTTTCTTTTAAAAATGACAGACATGTGTGACTTGTGATTGGGTAATATTGAATCCTAAGTGGTGTAATCCCAGATTTCAATGTTTGTTCTTAAAACAAGCAAGCATTCATTCAATATAAAAATGGAAGTAGAAATTACACTTGAAGTTGTTGATATTGCAGCATATTTTATAGTACTAGTAATACTTGATGATGCCAACTTTTTCTGGTGAGACATTCTTTATACTATTAGAAATGTACAAGTTCAATATGTATTTTTAAAATAACTCAAATCATTATTATTTCTTCACTTTGCAAGGTTTTGTTACATCTGCCCAAGGGTGAATGCCCTATCCATCAAATGTAATATGTGGATGACCTTATGAATTAGATATTACCAGAAAAATACATGTGCATTGCTTGATTTTATTTAGTAAGCACTACCTTACTATCTTTAAAACATGTTTGTTTAGCTATCTATATTTTGCACATGTATTAAATCTTTCATTATGAGAACTAAACCTAAAGTAAACAGGTGAGTTATACCATAAACCACACAGATTTCAAAATCACACACAATGAGCTTGCACAATTATCATACTGTTTAGATATCATTCATCAACATCATCAAATACATTTGACAGACTGGTGAATGCATTGGTCAGCTGATCCTTTTTGCTTCCAAGGCAAATAAGGATGCTTTTAAGATGAAACAAAACAAACAGAGGCGGGCACACAAATGGACAGTAACATGACAATTCCTTAGGAACAATCCTGGTAATATTTTGAAACAATGGTGTCCTTGCCTTGTTTGTATATCCAAGGTAAACAAAAATGCTATTAGAAGCAGAAGAGTCCAGGGAAGGACATCTGATTATTTAGATAAGTCAACTGTGGTTATCTAATGTACAACATGTATTACTGTGCAACATGTCAAGTGCTGGTATTAACTATTTTATTCCAGAACCAACCACCAACAGCTTCAACCCCTCCCACGTTGAGTCATCCAGAAGTGATTTGGACAAAGTGGAAAGAGAAATACAGGCTTCCATAACAATAAGGTGACTTTGGTACAGAAGAAACAAGAGACATCAGCTAAACTAGGATGACTAGTTGGCATGACAGTTAAGCCCTCACTTTTGCATGTCCTCTGCATGTTCTTGTACTGGCTGGATATACGAAATGGTAGAAACAAGGTTTCAGGCTACGTCTAAATGTATAGAGGTGGAATAAATCTCAGAAAAGCAATGTTGCGTTGATGGTTTTATGATAACATTGTGATTTATACCATAACAGGTTCCGCACACAAAAACTAAATATTCATCACTTGCCAGACCCTGACAAAATAGACCCTATACTAACAGAACAGCTCAATGGCATTCTAACAATGATTTCTACAAGATTAAATGAAACGAACATCTGGAATAGAGAATATACTCCTCTTAAACAGCTATTTGTAGTAGGAAGCAGTTACTGAACATCCAGGGACGCAGGGGTCGCTACTGCGCCCGGACCCTGGAGTTCTGTCAGTCAGCGGGGGCCCAAGCACATGGAATGCAGCAGCTGGCACAAGCTGCTGTATTCCATCACCTAGGACAGGGGTCGGCAACCGCTGGCACGCGTGCCGCTCATGGCACACGGGGTGCAAATGAGGCCCTCCTCCGGCACCTAATGAAATTAAAGAGGCCAGCGTGCACGTACCGTGCCGCCCAATGGCCGTGCCTCAGCATTTCATCCCACGTCTTAAAAGGGGTAGGACGAAGGGCTGAGGCACGGCCATTGGGCGGCGCGGTGCGTGCACGCCAGCCTCCACCCGCTGCCCCACCAGACACCAGGGAGTCAGAAGCAGTGGTAAGTCGGGGGCACATAGGGGTATAAGGCATTTCTGGAGGCAGAGTGGCATATAGGGGGTGTAAGGCATTTCTGGAGGCATTATACCCCCCTATATGCCACTTTGTCCCATGATATGCCTTTAACCTCCTATATGCCAGAGTGGGTTGACAGATAAGATTCAATATGTAATTTGTTGAAAAACAATTGTTGCTTCAAAATTATGTTTTCTGGGGGGGTTGGGGGGGCCCTTAACAGATTCTTGCACCAGGGCCCTGAGGCTTCTAGTTACGCCCCTGGTAGGAAGTATACAAATATTTTTTTCTTCTCATCCTATCACAATAATGCTCCAAAAACAGTTAACTCATTCGTCCGCATATAAATCCCATGTACTCAACTGGCAAAAGGTACTCTATAATTAAACTAATAAAAAGGTAAAACATACAATAATTTAAAGAAAGAACATCATCATTTATTCAGTCCATTTGCTGGAAGAATGACATCACCAGTTACGTACACTCCATATACATGGGTTTTATCTCTTTTTCATGAAAGCATACATACATTGATATAGTGGTTATTTCTCAAAAAAACTTACTGCCTCAGATCGAAATACCCAGGGAATTTCATGGAACACCATGTAACTGATCCCTGCCTCTAGACATCGCTGAGCCAACACGCGACCGATGTTCTCACAGGCCATGACATCCTTTGTGCTGTAGAGATGTTTTTTTACTGCCCACTCACGAGTGGAGGCAGAGACCACCACATTCCCATTACAATGTTCCACAAAGGCAGTCACATGGTGTTGGGACCGTTCAAACCGTAGTCTTAAATGAAAACGTTAAATGAAGGAGAAATAATGAAGACTGTAATTAAGTACATAATGAATACAATAACTAAAACAGGTTTTCTACAAACCATAATTACTAGTTAGTCTTACATTTTCAGTTAACGTTAGAACCCATAAAAGTAAATAAAACTTGCATTAAAAGGCAAAGCTGAGGCACATATGGGGTATATTATAACTAGATTTCCCAGAAAAATTAAACAAAATGGAGTGTGGAATATCTTCTTTCAGATAATGCCAGTTTCTTAACTCTTCCATTTTCATTTGGTGCAAATCTGATTGGGTGATTGTGATCGCTCTCCCCGTTCAATTCATGTAGGACAGGGGTGTCCAAACTGCGGCACTCCAGCTGCTGCAGGACTACATCTCCCATAATGCTCCTTCAGCTAAGGGGCTGGCTGAGGAGTATGGGAGATGTAGTCCTGCAGCAGCTGGAGGGCCGCAGTTTGGACACCCCTGATGTAGGAGGATTAGCGGAGATCTTTTAGGTTTTTTGATTGTTTCCTCATTTATTTTGTAGCATTTGAGGGAAAGAGAGGGGGGTTCCTGTTCTCATGTATAGCTGAAATGTTCTTAACATACACAGACCTTATTGTTCTATTTGCAACAATTTTTTTTTTTAAAAAGCACAGTTAGCTTATTATTCACTAAATAAGCTGTACTTTTATTTCAAGCATGATACTTTTATATAGACTGCATTTCATGTTCCCAGTATAACAAAAAAAAAAAAATTTGTTAAAATTGACATTTTACATCTCTCATAATAACTACAGTATTAAATCAGCTTTCTTAAGCTTATATACTGTCAGTCAGTAGCAGTCTTTACACAAGGTTATCTTACACACTACTGTTTATCCTGCAATTGGGAACAAGCACCAGTAACGATACTTGGTACTTGAAGTAACATCCACATGAATTCCTCTGGATGCAGAATCTTTTTAAAATAAGCCCTTAAACAGATTTGTTTTAGTAAATGTAACACATACATTAACTTCTAATGGTTTGGATAGATGGAAAAGCCATTACTTGGATGTATCATTGCATATAAGCAAGAGTGACTAGTGTGTAATAACTAAAGGCTATAACGTCTTTTTTTTTTCTTTTCTTAAAATAACATATTATACATTTTTCCCCATACAAAATGGCCTGTTACGCAGTCTTTGCTTACCTATGCCAATACTGTCGAGAAGGCCATGTTGTTCCCCAGCCACGGTCTTTTACTGCTAGTGCTAGCCGCTCTAAATTTCGAGGATTTCGATTGGTAAAGTTTGGATTAATAATCTCATTCTCTTCTGTATCTACTTCCACCACAGGTGAAGGCTGTGCATTTGCAGAAGTGACAGCATAGCGAACAGCTAAGACAAATAAAAAAATATTATAGTTTAAGGTGCTTTGATTCAGAGCCTTGAGAATGACAAACAAAAGACAACTATATACATAGTAGCTATATATGGAGATTATGTGGAAACGATATTTAGAATGAGATGTGTTTTGTGTATTTACTATATTTCTGTTCATTCACTAAAGTAACTGTTACCAGAAGCGTTTGTGGTTTCAGCTACTTAACCTCATCATACGCTAGGAAACTCAACCCAGTGAGCTTCTACTGCAGGAAGAACTTGTCTGGTCCCATGTAATGTTTACAATGTAAGATGTTCTTCAAAGTCTCCTGCCATTAATCTATGCATTATGTGGAGCTAGCTCATGCCTTTTTCTCAGAAAAGGAATAGTGAAATGAGGGTACTGAAACCGCAACTCTCCAGCAAACCCTCCTTCCAACTCTCCCTATAGTGAAGAAACCACATTGCTGTAAGTCATAATAATAAGGCTAGGTTCGCCGCCTTAATAACCTTTTAAAAAACATAATTAAACGTGGCATAATAGTTTAAAATGTTATAAACTGGTGGATCTCACACAAGACTAAATTTAGGCTAAAGGTCTGTAGGAATCAAATACCATATTGTGAAAATAACAAGCAAAGGTCAAATTACATATTTGTACTGTTTAATATACAGGCATATACATATATAATTTGGATGCATTAATTTCCTTTGAAAATTAAGCGCAAAACTGTTAGTTTGGTTACAAACAGATTTTATTTGTTCGACAACTACTGCATTCAGATACTATATATACGCACTAAAGTGAAACTACACACCCTAGTGGTGATAAGGCATTCTTGCATGCAGGACGACATAAAGAAATAAATGTCTTACACATTAATGCTAGTTTTATTTATCCAAATTCTGAAGTCAATTATAACTTCCTTTCACCTAAAAAGCTGCTAGCCATTATCTAAATAGCTTATGAGTTTGCACATTACATTTGGCACCATGAACCTATCCCACTCAAGAATTTTCTAAGGGCATGGAATGAAACAGCTTCTAAGAACGCTCACATGCATACATTGCTTACATTAGATAAAACAAACAGACCACTTTACAAGCCATGTGCCACATAGTAAGTGTGCCACACTAGCCACTTCATTAGGTACATCTTGCTAGTACCGGGTTGCATCCCCTTTCCCTTCAGTACTGCCTTCATTCTTTGTGGCATGCTTTCAGATATTTTGGCCCATATGGGCATGGTGGCATCACGCAGTTGCTGCAGACTTATTGGCTGCACACCCATGATGCGAATCTCCACCACATCCCAAAGGTGCTCTATTGGATTGAGATCTGGTGACTATGAAGGCCATTGGAGTACAGTGAACTCATTCGCATGTTCAGGAAACCAATTTGAGATGATGTGGAGTTTGTAACACGGTGCATTATCCTGCTGGAAGTAGCCATCAGAAGATGGGTACACTGTGGTCATAAAGGCATGGACATGGTCAGCAACAATACCCAGGTAGGTTGTCGTGTTTAAACAGGTGCACCTAATAAAGTGGCCAGTGAGTGTGGTAATTTAGGTTTAAAAAGTCTACCAGGTTCAAACCTTTTTTGATCCAAACAAAGGCAATTAAGCTATTTTTTTTATTTTGCAAGCTTAAGGGGGGAAAATTCCTCCATGACTGCAGACTTTGTCTTGGATCAATAAGCGCTGAAATATTAAAGTTTATTCATTATTTTAAATATACATATATAAAAATATTTATATATTATAATATTGTAATATTATATTACATATATATAAAAAAAATGCAACAAAATGCATCGGAGTGGCAGCTTAACAAGAAAGCCAGTTCCATCAAGCCTGAACTACACAACTCCATCACCAAGTTTCATGTATTAATCATGTAGTTAATCAACTGAACATGAAGTACCCCTGTGAAGCTTTGTGTTTTATGATGTATATTAACTAAAACTGCTTGTAGGAGAGTCCAAATACTTTTTTAGACAACATCTTCACTATGCTTATAAGGGAAGTACTCATAATAAAATGTTTCAGTTCTCTGCAAACCCATATTTTAGCAAATAGATCATTAAATTGTGCTTGGTTACCTGCTTATTGGGGACAAAGAAATGCGAAAGCCCCTTTATCAACATTTTGACTATGTAAGAAAAGAGGCAGGTAAACTGTAGCAAGTTCAAGAGCAATGCAGGCATTAATAAGGGAACAATAAAGTAAGCTACCAGATTCTTAAAACGCAAGTGTATTTATTTAATGTACACCTGTTATGATTAATTTATGTATATAAAGCATACAAAGCATATAGATCACATAAGGGTTAAAAGACAACCTGTATACACTGGGGCCTCGTGAGATCTTCTCTTTACTGTGGTCAATAAATTACATACGGCTTTAATGCACAATATCAAACAAAATCGTATTTCACAGTTAACAACGAGCCACAAAGCGTGCAATGCATGCTTCTAATTACGTAGACGTTAACACCTTACCCTGCGTAAGCGTCTTACTTCGTCTGATAACGGACATTAGTACAAGGGGAGGCATGAGGCAGTCGAAATGTCACTTAATTTTGCGTTACTTGTAACTGACTATAGCTACACACAGGACGTAGGGACAACTAAGGGCGCAGACATACTTGAGATGGAAAACTTCCGCCGCAAATGGATGCTTCCGATTGACCTATTGGGAGACGCCAAGGCGGCCATGATTGTTAAGGGCAAACCTACGTATCGATGTGGTTTCCGAAGCGTTGAACTCTCTTCGTCGAAGTATTTCACGTCTATTTACTTTATTGAACTATGCCAACTCATTGATGTCTGGCCCTTTTCTAGGTGCAGCTGTTAAAACTTAAAATGCAAGAGCATGGAAACGAAAAGAATCAAGATTTATCCTCCAGAGTGACATTGTGGCATACTTTCATGTTACAGTGCCTGTGTCAGCTTTGAAAGAGTTAAATTGTCTGTGGTATATATTTTTCCTCACTCTGCGTGTACCGGGCTTTCTACTGTTAAAAAAAGCCATGGTCTAAATTGTATTGATTTTAGGCTCACTAATAGCTAGGTTCCCCATTGCATACTCCCAACATGTTTGGGGCATGACCACTCGTCCTTCCTACAGGAAGAGTCACCTTGTGATGCTAGGCTATAGACCAGGCATGTCCAAACTTTTTTTCGAAGAGTGCCAGATTTGATGAAGTGAACATGTGCGAGGGCCGACCATTTTGCTAGACATTCTTTGAACCATTAAAATTAAATGCAAATTAACTATGTTATGCAACTTTTATTGAAAACGGCATACTTTTCATTTTGTGACTTGGATGACAAATCTAAACAGGTGTTAAATCACTCTGCCTTTAATATCAAAAAAACAGATCTATATTTGGGCAACTTATCTGGGGGGCCTTATCAGTCCGGAACGCGGGCCACAATTGGTCCTCGGGACGGACCTTGGACATGCCTGCTACAGACATACCTGGGCCCTTGTGGGCTCCGGCTACCCAGAGCCTACTCTTAAGGGATGCAGCCAGAACTGACCACTGATGTCAGGGGGCGTCCCCACCGATGCCAGTGGGCATTGCTGCTGACATCACGGGAAACAACCCAATTTAAAGGGGCAATGGGCTTGGAGTGGGCATGATTCGGGTGTGGAACTGGAGAAGTGACGATTCTCCCGGAGTTCTCTGGGCAAAACATGGAGTGGCCCCATGTATGGCTATAGAACATTCTGGAAAAACCGATGTGACAGCCGAGGTGGGAGATCTGCGCTATAAGAACACCCACCGCCGTTGATTTACAGACTCCTGAGTCAGTCAGAGAACATCAAAGGATTTCCCTAACTGGTCCGTGATCCCCTGTGCCTGCAACAGCTCTATGGCCATAAAGTTCACGGGCGGACAACATGAATGACCGCACTGGGTGACACCAACCGAAGTGACATTATTGGTTACATATAGCCCCACCAATGAAGAATTGTCTGATTTACACAGATGTTTTGGCTGCCTGTGGCTAGTACTCGCCACATTATTGTGGAGTTATTCAGTGCTGGTAAAATTGGTGCTTTAAAATGTATGAAATGCTTTGTGTGGAAGCAGGTGTGCTACCGTAATTATGGTGAAAAAGGAAACATTGATTTAAAATTCCGGATCCTTGCCTGGAGGATTTATGTTCAACCAGCATTTAGATGAGCTTGTTGTGAGTTGTAGTCAACAGCTGCTAGACTACCAAACTTTACTCCATGAAACCCCTTAATGACATGACTGTTTCTTACATTTTGGGACAGAGGCTCTTTTAACATTTTAAAGTGTTGCTGTGTAGCCGTAATTTTCTTCTTTCTCATTTTGTGCACCCACACACATTATATATGTTTTTTTCAGGACAAGCAGGGCTTTTTTTTAGATACCATTATTTTATTATCTAATTTACTATATATATTAAAAAAGATAAAATATTGTGATTTTTTGGTTAAAAAATCACCTTATCTCACTTTTTAAAAAATCTTTTACTCCTCTGCAAAAACTAATAAAAAACCTGCTAAAAAGATTCTACTATTTGTCCTGAGTTTAGAAATACCCAATGTTTTTATGTTTTTTTAGCTTTTTTCCTGCGCTTTATGGGGCAATAAGTACCAGTAGCGTTTTGCTACTTCAGAACCCTATTTCCGGTATCTTTAAAGCCGGCCAATGCAATTTACCCCATCAAACCATATATTTTTTAAAAACTAGACACACAAGGTATTTCAAATGCTGGTATTTTAACCCTGTCCATGCACTACATTTACCACCAGCCTTTGTCAAACTTTATGGTAGTAAAGCTTTTTTGTATTTTCTTCACACACTTTGTTCTGGTCTATGCCAACCAACCCCCCAATATGTCTTCAGCAACATCTGAGCGCAGTGATACCCTACATGCATGGGTTTGTTGGGTTATTTGGGAGGTAAAAGGCCACCTTTGTGAGGTGTGTATTTTTTTTGCCATTTAGACATCCGGTCAGTCTGTGCCCACGTCCCATATTTGGGACATCTTTGAAGCTGGCCAATTCAGTTTACCCCATTAAATCATATATTTTTTTTTAAAACTAGGGACTCTATCGGCAACGTCATTTACATGATGGTGCTTGTGGTTGCTCTTCGGAGCAATCACAAGGCGATCGGCGTAGGGGGGGTTGCGTTGCTACATGCCTCGATATAAGCTTAGGAAGCGATTGCCGATGAGTCCTGCCCTATCTCCTGTACGGAGGAGGAGTCTATCTGTAGGGATGGCAGTAAAATGTTTTTTTTTTTATAATTTTACTTGACCTCTGTGACACTATGACACATTTTTATATTGATCCAATGTAATTAGGGCTACACAAATCTGCTTGATATTTTTGTAAGATTATAAAACCTGCACATATTTTGTACCTGGCAACATGAAAGCCTTTATTATTTGCCTTTTGATTTTACATGTCAGTTCTTGTGTAACAGTAATAATTTCAAAATCACAATTCAATGTTTGTTAAGTGTTGAAAACCCTACATTTTGCCCCTGCGACCATGATTTTTACATGCCATGATTGTTACACGCCATGATTGTTACATGCCAGTACGAGTACAAGTTCCTTAATTGTGTAAGTCCTGAAGTGTCCTATTTGCTGGCATGTCTTCTGTTTCTTTTTCAGCCTGTTCCATTAGTGGTGTTTCATTTGTATCCCGTTTCCAGAAAATGTATTTTTTAGAAAGACTGAAAATTGTGTTTTTGTTATGAACCTTATCTTCTGTTCATAACTTTTACATAGTCAACCTTTTCTTTATTGTCTGAGTACAAATGTATACACTTTGGGTTTCTGTGTTGTTCTTGAATCCAAATGTAACTTTTTTTTCTTGATCAATGGTTTATTTTTTTGATTTTGTGTTATTGACCTTTTCTTTTTCCTGTAGGCTTTAAGAATTATTTTATTTTGAATTGGTCTGAATACTTTCCCTTGTCTTTGTAATAATTTTATGGCCTTTTATGTTCTTTACGTCATGTATTTTGTCCCACCAAACAATTCATTGTTGTTGTCTACCTGTGGGATATTTATTTCTGGCCTCCTTTGTTATTCCATTAATTTTCTCTGTGGTTGTACTCTTTTTGTATTTCCTGTGCACTAACCAATTTATTATTGTCTTTTACCTCCAAAATATTAACTTCTGACTTGAATATTATTTTATATTCTTTCCTGGACCATGTGTTTCATCACTTTTTTCCTTTTCAATTCCTCCAACCCATTTATTGTCTTCTACGTTATGAAAGTCATCATTTTCTCTCTTTAATGATCTGTTCTCTTCTGCACCATTCATTTTATCTGTGACTATATCTTCTTCCATTTGATCTTCCTGCTCGTTGAGCACTTCATTGTTAGCTTCTACCCCTGGTGTCTCATAGTTTTCTGTCTTTTGTGTTGTTTTTTCAGTAATGTGTATTTTTTCCATGAGTGCATTTGTAGCATAGTCTTTGTTTGCCAATGTTTCTCTTATTTTTTCTACACTCTCTTTCTCAGTTTTCTTTGTTTTGTCAGTATCTCTCTTTAAGGACTGTAGTTCCTTCTTGAAAATCCGATAGATATCTTGACCTCCATTTCCCAGTGACAAAGACATATCTGCGCTAGTGCCAAACTGAGCAATGGTGGAAACATATTTATTTTCACCTAGAAACAAAGAATAAGATTTTAACAAAATAATTAAATTTCATAATGCATTTTATTACTTGAAAATTGTGTGTGTGTGTGTATATTATATATTATATATATATATATATATATATAATATATATATATATATACACACATAGTATACCAAGGGTTCACTAATATAGTTCTGAAAGCAATTCTACCCCTTTTTTAAGAGCAATCTCCTCTTTAATTAATAAATCACTCACCTTCATTCAATTCAGTCAAATACAATATAACGTTATCTGAAGGCATGGTCAGTGAATCTGTTAACACGATTCTTCGTTGCATTCCTATCAAAAGTCTGCATATTATTATTATTATTATTACTACTACTACCACTGCATTTGCTCGATTATAGGGGAGTCTTTTTTTATGAGGGCAGAAATGTATGGTAGAGGGATTTTAAATTAAATTCTTAAGGTAATAGGGTGCCAGTGGAGGATTTCACAGAGCATTTGGGATAGACTGCAGAGAAGAGAATTGAGGCAGTGGAATGCCAACCAGAAGAGTGTTGCAATGGTCAAGATGGGAAATGATAAGTGAATAAACCAGAGCTTTTGTGGATTGTTATATGGAGAGGGACTGAATGTGAGGGATGAAGGAGAGGTTTGAGTCAAAGATGACCCCCAGGCATCGGGCCTGGTTGGTGGGGCAGATAGTAGTGTTGTTAATGGTGATAGAGAATTCAGGTACTGGGGTGGAGATGGAAGAAAGGAAGACAACAAGTTCAGTTTTAGAAAGATTAAGTTTACAGATCCTTCCATACTAAATCATTTTCACCCTACCTAATAACCCACTGCTCGTTGATGCTTCCTGTGTGCAGGAAGATTTTGCATTACGATTATTAAAGGATTGTGAACTTTTTGGAGCAGGGACCTCTTCTGGTTCTGTATGTCCCAGTTGTATTATGATTTACTACTAGTAATGCCATTTTTGCACGTTGTTCAGTGATGTGGAATATTATAGCACTTTTTATTAACTATAATTTAATAAATAATAATGAAATACATTGAAGCACTCTTTGCCATGTTTTATTTTCTCCTTTATTGAGATACCGAAGTTACTATTGCTAATCACCAGGTGGGGCTATAGACAGTATTTTGTTTATTTATATTTGCTTCCTACTAAAAAATACTGTATATTTATGTAAAGCCATTACCGTTTTTTTGGATTAAGTTGTTGATCCTTTCTTGGGTTAAGTTCGGCTGCTGAGTGGCATTATAAATATTTGTGGAATGTGGGCTCATAGTTATGTCTGGAATATGCTTTGCTGTAGAAGGTGAGGCTGTTGTAATTTCTTTTTTTTCCAGGGAGTTTGACACATTTCCTATTTTTTTTCCTTTTCTTTCATAACAGAGCTCCTTCATCATACTGATGACATTCATACATTGAGTCCTTTAGAGAAATAAAAATAGCAGGTTTAGCAAAAGTGACAGCTGTAGAAGGATGGTCAAGCCTAAGGTTGAATATGTCTGGCACCCCCAGGTAGGTGTAGCTATATTTCTAATTCCTCCTCTTAACAGAAATTACACTTCTAACCACATCCATTTTCTATGACAACCACTCCATCTCTTTACTTCACCAAGCAAAATGTCACCCATTTTCCACAGTGCTATCTGTGTGCCCAAACAGCTTACCAGTGCACCACTCAATATATATGGTTATATAATACATTAATTCCATATATATGCAGTGACATAATTAAAAAATTATCCTGTCAAGGTTCACTTGAAATGGACAAAACATTTGCTTACAATTTAAATAAAAGGAATCTAATAAAATATTAAAACATTAAATAAATGACAAGTTGCACAGAACCTCAGAACATTACAGCTTTGATGAAGATTGTTAAATAAGTCTCCACAAACCATGCTACTTCCATACAATGTCTTTATTAGCGTATTTGTCCAAATTACAAATTTAACAAAATTAGCCGATTTTGTCAAGTCTCTGAAAACGATGCCAGATACCCCACGAAACATTGAAATCAAAGCAAAAAGCTCAAATATTTTGTCTGAAATGCGCGGGCTCTTTCACTCTCAGAATGTCTCCCTACCTTCTCCCCTGACCACATCCACTTCCGTGTCTCACATGTTCTTGTTATTCTCTTTTTCTCTCTCTCTCTCTTCTTCCCTCTCGGGGAACTTCTGTCAAAATGGCAGAGCTTCCGGTGACGATTGAAGGGTCAGGATTGAGGACGTCACCAAAAGCTCTACCATTTGGCCCTAAGATGACCCTATGTAAACCTGCCAAAATGGTGGAGGCTCTAATGATGTCCTGTCCCCGGATTGTTGGTTTAGGGAGAGGACATCATCAGAAGCTCAACCATTTTGGCTGAAGTTTGCCGGGAGTTTATGTCCGTGAAGATGCAGATGAAGAAAGAAGAGAAGAGAAAGAAGAGAGATGAGAGGAGAACAAGAATATGCAGAAGAAGAAAATGACATGGAAGCAGAAGTGGTCGGCAGAGAATGTAGGCATTCAGAATGGGCAGGAAACTGCCTTTTGAATATGTCAAGGTGTTGCATTGTCAAAGTCCAAACCTCAACCCAATTGAAATGCTGTGGCGGGACTTTAAGAGAGCTGTGCATAAACAAAAACCTGCAAACCTCAATTAACTGAAGCAACGTTGTAAAGAAGAATGGCCCAAAATTCCTTTACAAGAATGTGAGAGAGAAGATGATCAAGTTATTCAAGTTTGAGTCATTGCTGATGAAGGTGGTTCTACAAGCTATTGAATCATAAGGTATACTTAGTTTTACACACATGGCCCCATTTTGGTTTTATTTTTGTTGACACAGTGTCATGTTGTTGTTCATCTGAGGTTGTATTTACCTAATTTTTAGACCTTCTAAGGAACAGATGATTGTTCTTTAACCCTGATATATAAAACTATAGAATTCAAAGATTGTGTACTTTCCTTTCACACGTAATATGCATGATGAATGTAAGTTTAGTGCATTTTTTTAAATGTACATATTTTTTTTAAAAACTGGAGGGGTCAGAAAATCCCTGCTTTATTCAGCTATTCTGTGTGTGGTTGGATGGGATATAAATAATTCAACCTAAACAAGGTATAGTAAGTCACCAAGTATACCCTGTCTCAGCTCAACCTCCAAGCAGGTAGATAGTGAGGTTAAAAACATTATAATTACCATATAGTAGAGACACAGACCCAAAGGAATGCCTCACCCCCATCCATTTTCTAGTGGGATGGGGGGGGTTGAAAGAATGGCCCATTTGTGGCATCCTTGTCCTCTTCACAGGGGTGTAAGATTTAAAGCCACAAGCTGGTTATCTTTTAGTGAAGATTATGCCACTCTCGGTCTTACATTTGTATACACACACATTCATACACTTCAAAAGTTTGGGGTCACTTAAAATAACATTAAATGGATCAGAAATACTGTGTAGACATTGCTAATGCTGTAAATGACATGTGAAAATGGGCCAAAAGCAATTTGGATAAATCTTTTGTTTTCGGTCTATTCGTTTTCATTTAGAGAGTGTTAGAGTGAACCAGAATGAGCATGTGAGAGCTTGTGTGAGTGAGTGTGAGTAAAAGGGCCAACTAATTTTGAATGAAAATTCAAAGCTTTTTGCTTGGGAGTCTGGCCTTGGTTTTGTGCCTTCATATGAATCGCTGGATTTGCCAAAACTTTGTACATTTGCAATTTGTAGTAATCAAAATGCACAAGTCTAATATATATCTATATCTTTTTATCTCGCTATATATAAGGTGATTTTGTTAATCTGTCAAACCTGCCTCCCTGCAGCTGCTTGTATCCAGAATAAACTTTTATTGAAGTCTGGTTGATGTCACATCTTTCGATTTCCACAAATATACAAATATATATATATATATATATATATATATACACACACAAATATATACAGTTTCACAACTTACGACTGGATGGAGAATTTTTCCAGCAATCTAGATTGGTTATTTTTAAATTGTTGCATTTCTGACTGAAGTTTTTCAAAGTGTTCCTTTACAATCATTAGTTGAGCTGTAACAACACAAAACACAAAGGCACTCTTCATTAATAAGAGAGTAGATGAGGAGAAAGGTGAACTTGCAAGATAATATATGGGTTTTTTGTTTTTAGCTCTGCTTGGCTTTCATAGCACATTTTGAGATAGTTGCACTAAAAAAACTGGGCGTTTTACCTTAATGACCATCTTTTATATGAGTTCCCCAGGCAAAACAACTCTGTAAAAAATTTAACGAGTGAATGTAATATGAGATTTGAATACCTTTGACTTTGGACTGTGTAGGTGTAACATCATATAGTTTCAGAAATACATACTGACCATTGGATATTTACCTTTCAGATCCTCAATTATTCTATCTTTTGATGAAATTGTAGCTACCAGTTCATTCTAAACAAGAAAAAAAATCCCTTTGATTTAATTTTCAATGATAAAATTAAAAATTAATGTAACAAATTTATTTCAAAATGATTGAATCTCTTTCTGATATAGACATAACAATGAATTCGATAATCACAGACCTCAAAGAGAAACGAGCAGATAGTGGAACTGATATAAACTATAATTCACATCTTTATTTTTATTGACAGATGAGTTTTTCTCATTCATTAAACAAATCGTCATTTTGCTAAATTGTATTATGTACCCTTCCAGCTTCTCCTTACTCATTTCCCATACAAACAATTTGGATTCATCCTAGGGCAGAATATACATTGTGGTGTGACAAAATGAGGGCCTTACCAATGCTCCTGTCCACAAACCTCCAGTTTTCGTACTGTCCTTTTTGGTCTGGACCATTTTGGGCTTCTGTCAGCTGAACAGTCTTTTATGGGTATATCTAGCCATTTCTACACATGTAATGTTTCCATAAGATGTTCACATTCACCCTCCCTGACTCCTCACATAGCTTCTAGGTTCTCATTCAGCCTGTCTGATTAAGTAAATAAGCAATGATTTCTAGGAACTTTCTTTTTATTATTAGTTTTTTAACTAAACCATATTGGCAATGTAACCAGCCCGCTGAGGCATCACGGACATTACAACTGTTGTGATTTAAGGTGATTGTTGGGCAAAGGCTTCCCATGGTTGGAGCAAATTTAGCTCAGATATAAAATGTCTCCAGGTGCACTCATTATGTCCTAAGGTAGCCTGCACACTCTGTATTGCTCCAATTCCTACAGCCTAATACCAGTTGCTGGCTTGGTTTGCTCCTCTGTCCCTTCTTCGGATCTGTTCCTGATTCCTGGTTCTGACCCTCCCTAACTCTTGATAAAGCTTCTAGGTGGCTGACATCTGATCACCTGGTTTGACATTTAATTGCCCCTGACCTGGATATTTGGATGCTGATTCTGCTTACCAGTCATCTGATCTCCTGGTTTGACCTTGATCTGTCTTTAACTACTCTGCTGCATATACATGTGTCTGAGCTCCATCAACCTAGTGGCTACGACACATATTTTGCTGTAAAAATAAAAACCCTAGCACAGGCCCAACATTAATCTGTTGAGCCATTATAATAATGCCGCGATCGTCTGCTATAATCTAGGGGGAATTGAGTGGATAAGGGTACCATATAGACCCCACAATAGTGATTGGGGATATTTCTAATGTAAAAACTGTAATGCTGATGCCCATCAGTCTTTAGTTCAGTTTAACACAGTTTATTGTTGGTCACTTCTGCCTATGTCAGGTTTTCCCCTTCAATCAGTGCACCTGCAGGTCTGAGAGGAGCATGGCCGGCACCACTTATAGGCAAAGATGGCGCCCACCTAGGGCACCTACTTGGAGGGTGCGCCGCCAGCCACCCTGCCTGCAGCCGCGATCATTCATTAGAAGCGTGGCCGCGGCTCGCGGTCACTATGGGGAGGAGTGGGAGTGAGTCAGCCAGTTAGGAGGACTTTATGGAAGCACTGCAGCACAGGGGGGGCTTGTGGGGGTGGAGCCAGGAGGCGGAAAAATTATGTTTTGCCTAGTGTGGCAAAAATCCTTGTACCAGCCCTGGAGAGGAGGAGAGCAATAGGATATGATAATGCATTTTAGTGTTCTCCTTGCTCAGACCAGAGTGGTAAGCAGTGGCACTGCGTGGCCCACCTAATTGTGGAGCCTGGGGATGGACCCCTGCTTTCCGCTGCTAAAGTGTGATCCTGATTTACGTAAGGTTAAAATAAATTGTACTTGATACAATGTTAATAATTACTGTTAGTTACATATCAATACCAATATCTGTGAATGAAATAATAAAATGTATATTTATATTTAATATAGTGGATTTACCTTCTCAGTCATGAAATTTGCACTTTGTTGCTCTGCTTGGAAATCATGAATTTTTTGGCGTTTACTCATCTCACTTGCTTTTTGATCCAGTTGTGCTTTCAAATATTTTTGCATAGCCAATCTATCAGTTGTTACAGACTGAAACTGTCTTTCCAGGATTACAACCTCTTGCTGAAAAAAGAATGGATTTTGTATTAGGATAATGTCTAGGGTATATCCATGCTCATTCAAAAAATACATATATATTAAATTGTATGTGGAGTTACACTGTTGAAAATATATGTGGGTGCATAAGAAATAATAATAGCCATTCCCTATAGCCCACTCCAAATATAAATACTCCATAACAAAACTAGTTGTCACATCGCACTGTCCCTCTGGTGCCGGGTACCTGGGGTTTCGCTTTGGGTCCCTGCTGCCAGCAGTCGGGTGACTGCCTGCCGACCCCCTGGAATTGTGTACCTGCCCTCAGTGCCCTGTGGGCCCAGTAGTAAGAACAAAGGGGCGCAGCCGGAGGCACAGCTCTGATGGATGGCTGGAGGTGCGACTATGATGGAGGTTGGGGGGCGGGACGAGAGCTGGCGCTGGATTTAAAAATCTCGAAATGCTTACTGCTGGTACCTTGTTATGGTCCTTTGCTGTGTGCTGTATCCAGAGTTACTGATCTTCATGTTTTGACTCTGCCTGCCTGACCAACCCTTTGTCTGGTAATTTTGTACTTCTGCCTGCTCTCCACTACCCAACTTGGTATGGACCCTTGGCTTGTATGAGAGCCTGCTACATGTACCGACCTGACTATCCTGACTATTCAGTTCACCTTAACCCTTGGTTTCTTGTGGTACTCTTTGTTTCACCTGTCCTTCGTTGGAGCTCGAACCTTGCAATCTCCACTCCGTAAAAATAGGCAGTAGACATGATTACACATCAAGGAGGGTAATGGAAACTTGCACTTGGTGAAAAGAGATGCGAAAAAAACTATATTTGATACAATAACCCGGTGTATTTCTTACAGTGGTAACTAATAAGAAAGCACAGTTTTGCTGTGTGGAAGTTGGAAATGGAATGCAAAAGTCTTGTTTTTTTAACTAAAGGTCTATATATATTTGATAGCGGTTTGGTTAGCATTATGTGTATTATATTATTTGGAAGAACATATAAAGGGACAGAGTTCCTCTAACAGCTAAACATTGTCCTCAACTAAGCATTCAAGCAAAAACAGATACAGTACAGTATATGAAAAGAAGTGCAAGAAAATATATTACCTGTAACTTTATCCTTTGAGATGTTTCATTTAGGTAACTATACCCTAATATTACTAAAAGTGTTACAAGAATCACTAGTAGTAAATGCACAGCTTTCAATGTGTAGTCAGTGGCCGTTAGAGTCATGTTAGAAAGAGTTGCTGTGGAAAAACAACAACAAAATAAATGTTATTTATTAAACAAACTACCATAAAACTTAATTAAAATAGTATAACTTCCTGGGAGTGTGTTGTACCCAGCCCTGCGACTGGAGGTCACTGGATTCTCTGAATGCTATGTATCTTATATTATGGATACTGTATGTGCTGAGACTGCATGCATGTAATTGTCTACTTCCCTTAAGATCGTGGCATAAATGGTTGTAATTCAAAGCAATAGGAAAAGTGAAAAACATATATAGGCCCAGATTAAATAGCTGAGATAAAATGTATTCTTTTAATTTCGGTCATTGCTAGAATTCCCAGCACTCTAGTACTTTTTTTATATATTTGTCCCTGAGACTGACTACATATTTAATTGCAAAGTTGAGGTGTTACTGCCAAATTCAGCCAGTTGTAGCTACTGATTTAGCAAACCTGATATGCCAGGACACGATTTAATACCCTGGTGGCTTTGGTCTGGCAATATAATTTTTACTGCACGTTATCACCCATGTGTGGATCCCTTTGAGCCACTTTGCCCTTAGTAGCTATCTGGGGTGCCCTGCAGTACAATATTGACAATAAAATAAATACACTTAAGACATACAGGTACAAAAGGAGAAGATGACCCTGCTTTTGTAAGTTTACAGTTTTATTAGGGAATTGAGGAGGAATTGGGCAGAAAGTGATCAATTTTAGCCTCTGAAACTGAGGCTCTTTCGGACTATTTTTGGCCTCTGTTTTCATACAGTTTGTTTTATGTTATAACAATAATATATACAGCAATCTATATAGTTCTTTGCAATTAGAGTAATAATATTCCAGAAAAGAGAACTCATCTAATTACAAATAATCAATATTACAAGTCATGCTTTTTGTTAAAAAACACAATAGTATTTAATGGATGTCTGGTATAGATCTAATTAAATGTATATTATGATACATTATAGAAAGCATATAAACACCTATGAAGACATTTAAAACCCACACATTAATATAAATTTGTGTAATTAAATGAATATCATACCATGCAGACGTCTATGAAAGCTCTCCGCTTCTAAGATACAACTCTGAAGTATGCCTGAGGATATGTGGGGTGGCCAAACCAGTTTCGTCAGAAGTTGAAGGAGGAAGAACTGTAAATGTTAGAACAGGTTGTGTCAGTTTGCATGTGTATTGTACATTCTAACAATAGTTTTTATGTAAATAGAAAACCCAACAAAATGTGACTTTGTCATGTTTAACTGCATTGTCAGGCTATACAATATGCCAGTATACTGTTTACGTCACTAAAATTCATAGGTAAAAAATTAAGAAATAAAGTTATGAAAATGGAAGTTTACGTTTTCTTTCAGTTTGAGAAATGTATTCTAAGAAGGAAACTGTGGCAACAAAACCTTTTTTCCTTCAAGATCCAACAATTGGAATTATGAACTATAGAAATTTACTGCATATGCCTTTTACTGAAAGTCAAGTAAAAATAACTTGGCAAACATTAACCAAATTCTATGAGAAACAGCGTAACCTTTTCTCATATAAAGAGACTTATGCTCGTAACAACATTTGAGTTTACTTGTTCTACGGTACCAATGTAATGGATTAATTCAATATCAGCAAAAATACTGGAAATTCAGCTTAAAACCCTTTAGTTAATGGGTTTTATTTCTTAGCAAAGAATCCACCCATCATACAATGTTCACTACAGATTTTACACTTAAAGGAAAAAAACATATATATAGGGCAGTTTTATAATATGATGACACATAAAGTAACTATACGGGTGCATGTATGTTAGAGTGAAAATTTACAGTGTTAACTCATTGAGGGAGGCTCAAGTACAATAAATGGATGCTAATTAACTTAGCAAATCATACAATAATAAATGGTTTTTATTTTAAAAAATGTGTACTTCACTACAGTAATTTGAACAATGGACTCCAATAGTCTTACAAAGCCAGGGTCATCTTCTCACTACCTGTATGCGATATAGAGTGATTTAATATAGTCAGTTTTGTATATTTCAATTTTTTATGTGCCTTGGTTATTTCTCTGTCCACAGTCAAAACCACAACACATATACTTTTGCTTAGTTTATAGTTAAATAATTAAATGTAAATAATACACAGTGTCACACGGAAAAAAATGACCTTTCTTGCGCCTACCAACAAAACCAGCAGCACCTTATGCATGTGGTTTCCCTTTCCACATAGTGTGTGACACTATACAACAAACAAAATCCAAAAAATGTGATAAAGTGTGCTCAGTGATATATTTAATAGGATAAAACTGAACCTGGAATTATCCAGAGATTCCTAGGTCAATCGATCTTGCAAACAGGTATCTTAAAGAGAATAAAAAAACGACCAATAGTGTAGTATAAGGCTATAATATGTGCCCAATGAGCTAGGTAGAACAACAGGAAACTTTGTGTTCCTAATAAGTTTTGCTTTATTCCCTTATTATAAAATCAAATATAGTGGAAACTTTTGTTTTAACATGGCCTCTATCGAAAGAGCAAAAAATCTCTCTGTAACCCATATAGGGACATATTTGCAGAGTATTCATTGTTTTGGCTCATCTTTATGTAACCATTCCATATTAGGGTAGTTTAGGCAATGCTTTAATTGACAAAGTATTTATTGAAAATATTTTAAAGAACCTATGGATTTAAGTGCAAACATAGGATTTAAGGCAAAGGTGAGAACACAATATATGTTTATACTATTCTATGCTATTAAAATAAATACTGATGTGACTTACCATAACCACAAATAACAACAAAACACGTCTATGCATCTATCTTCTACATGCTTATATGGTTGCCCCACTCATGGTGCTGCCTATTATTAGAATGCAAAGCTTTGATAAATGCCATCAACTGATAAATTAATCCATTGGCCCTTTGGCTCTCATTCTCGTTCACTCTCTCTCTTCTATCTTCGTCCGCATCTCCACAGACATAACCTGGCACAAATTTCCACCAAACTGGCGGCACTTCCAGTAATGCCCTTTCGCCCAATCCTCCAGCTGGGCATCACATAAACCAGGGTGAAATTTGAGAAACTATTCATAATCTACAAAATGTATTGCTTTTTAGAAGAATGTCCGATATTGTCTATTTAAAAAAATAAAACAATGGGCACAAACACGTAGCAATCCAGTTTCTGATAACTGTTAAAAAGTGTACATGGTTATCTGAATACAAAGTATGAATGAACATAAAAAATCACCATTTTCCATAAAATATATCACTACAGTTTACATGGATCTTCAAATAATGAAATGATGAATAAAACTACTTGCGTGTGCTTGTGCTTCAGTTAAAGGTATGTTGTCCTCACTGTCATCAGCCCTGTTTGTCTCAAGGAAAATACAAAACCTTTGTTTAAATAAGTTCTCATTGACATTTCACCTACACCAAAGGTGTGGTAACAGTAGGAGTGTAATGATATGATGAATTTATTGGAAGCTTGAGAAGTGCCTTGTAAACAATATATAATGGGCTCCATAGCTTACTGCAAACTAGATCTGACTTTTCTAGATTATTATGCCTTTTTTATCTTGGGGTCTGGACATATTTTTCCCCTTAAGGAAGCCAGGCCATAGTTTTGTGTGATTAGTATTTAGATGACAGCATATAAACAATTTACACCTTAGGCAGGGAAAGCTATACATTTCAGTACAAGCTAAGCCTAGTTGCCTAGGTTATGGCTAGTTGTTTATCAACTTATATGACAGTTTGAATCATTCTAAGGGTTATGAGAGCTTTACTCCACAGAAGTTGATCTGCCTATGTTTTGTAAATTACATATAAATCTATTTTTATAAATATGTCTGTATTTCTGTTTTTTTTTTTTTACCATTGGTTATTTTGTTTCTGCAAGGTTGACAGGTGAGAGGGCACCTATCAAATATATGATAGCATTGCCACTGTGGGAATTGTCTGTCATGTTGGATGGGCTTAAAGAGAATGTCCAATCATGTCCAATCATAGTGCTGGTGATTTCCAAACGTTATCTGAAAACAAATACTTGCATTTATGAAATATTGTAGAGTAAGTTAGCACCATCCCATGGGAGCTTCCTGCGGTACGGAGTAAGTGCAGGCACATTTAACATATCTTATAAAGAACAAATGAATAACAAAAGCAGATTACAGGAACTACACTCTTAGTTTACAGCTCTTCGGCCTTGACAGATTAGCATCAACCCCTCCCTTGTGGAGGTGAATTATGTACTTGGTGTGACTGATGGGTGCGACTGACAGCTGACCCTGCTAGTTGCTTTATAGTATGCACATGTCTTCAATAGGAACCAGATTCTGACAGAGAGACAGGGCGTGCTACTGCTACACTGAAAGGGAGGCCATGCACTGAAAGGGTTAAAGGTATATGTCTGTGAGCACCAGAGAAGAGCTGTGGATGAGGCAAGGGGGTGTGAGAGGGAGGGAGTGAGCTAGTGAGTGAATAGGCAAGGGTAGGAGTATGTATGAATGTATGCCAGCATGAATGTGCATGTGCACTTGTGTAGGCATTTGTGTGTGATCATGGATGTGCAACTGTTTGGGGGCAAAGATGGCACAAACAAGCTGCTTAGGGGGGGACTAACAAGCTGTTTGGCAAAGATAGAACAGGTAGGCTGTTTGGGGTTACTTACAAGCTGTTTAGTGGCAAAGATGGCAAAACAATTTGTTTCTGGCACTGATAAGATGTTTGGGGAAAAAAGGTGGCATAGACAAGCTGTTTGGGGGCACCAACAAGGCTTTTTGGAGGCAACAAAGGCACAGAGTTGTTTCGGGCTATGAGGGCACAGGCGGGTTGTTTGGTTACAAAGATGGGATGGTCAAGCTGTTTGAGGCAATGATGGCACAGGCAAGCTATTTCAGGGAAATATGATACAAGGATGCTGTTTTAGGGAAAGATTACCAAGACAAGCTTTTTGGGGGCAAATATGACACTCACAACTGTTTGAGGAAAAAGGTGAAACTGTGGCACATATTGCTTGTGAAGTTTGGGGTGCAATTGTCACAACAGGGCCCTGTGGTTTCTAGTTACAACTCTATGTAAAATTGTAATATTTGCTCGATTATAAGATGAGGTTTTTCAAATCAAATGCTCTGAAAAATACCCCTTGTCAAATAGAAGTCTGACTATATGACTAAGATCCAGATTCCCCACAGCGCTGCAGGGGACCTGGATTCTCCTCTCTGGCAACTGCCACTGCTGCCTGGGCTTCACATGCCGGTGTGACGTGACATGACCACCAAGCAGAAGTATCGGCCAGCAGCAGCAGAGGCTGACTACGTGCATCTCGCAGATGTTCACCGGCTGCCAGAGGGGAGGATCCCCCGCCGCACTGCAGGAGACCTGGATCCTCCTGTATAGCAGCCAGTGACCTTCTGGTGCTCAGTCATAGAAGTCCCGGCGGAAGTCCCAGGTAGCAGCAGAGGTTGTCTATGCGCATCAAGCACACGTCCACTGGCTGACACCAGGAAGTCTGGAGCACAGGAGAGATGTCTAGGGATGCATTGGTAAGTCATATAGAGGGGCATATATAGGGCATATCCGGGGACAGAGTGGTAAATAGGTCGTATAAGGTATATCAGGGGGGCAAAGTGGCATATCAGGGAGGCAGAGTGGCATATAGGGGGGAAGTGGCATATCAGGGAGGCAGAGTGGCATAAAGGGGGGGTATAAGGCATACCTGGGGGGCAGAGTAGCAAGCCATGGGGCAAGATGTGCATAACTGGGGCAGGTTGGCAAATAAAAGGAAATAAAAACAAAAAATGATTTCTAATCATACTTTTAAATATTAAAAAATTAGTTTACATGTGAATATTTACTAATACATTTTTTCTTATAGGGTAGTCTGGCTTTCTTTTTTTCTAAATTAATATGCACATTTTGGGGGGTTGTCTTATAATCGAGCAAATACGGTAATTAATGAAACATGTTGTTGAATATTATATGAATATGAAGGCGGTATGCTAAGGGAAGGGTGATGGAGAAAAAAGGAATGGGTATAGAGATGATGAAAATTTATGCTAGGGAGCATGAAGATGGAAGGGAATGATTACGGTGCAATATAAGGTGATAATGGTAGGTAATGGAAATTATAGTGGGGGGGGAATATGGTGATGGGGTATTAATATGGTGATTGGGTAATAATTGTGTTTGGATATTGGAATAAATTAGGATTTCTGGGGAATAATAATGGTCTGTGGCAGCTTGACACCAACACCTACATACACACAGCCACACTAAACCCATTGTCACTCTGAAGGGATCTGACGCACCAGGTGGATCCAAAAGCAGGTACCTGGATGCTCAGGCAGAATCCAAGTCAGGGCGAGCAGGGTTCATCAATGGGTAAATCTTAGTCAAGACAAGCCGGGTTTAGCAACGATTAAACGGGTAAATCGTAGTCAAGACAAGCTGGGTTCTTTCCAGAAAGTGTTGTGTAGATTGTGAGGTTGTGATGTACAGAATAAAAAGAGAGAGGGTGGTGCTTTACTAAAGAGTTGGAAGGAGAGTTGCAGTTTACTCACTTCTGACTTCACTTTACTTTATAAAGGGCCAATCCCAGTGACATCTTGCTCCAAGAATAACTTGTATTCTTCCTTTGAGCAATATATTATGCAGGGCTAGTTATGACCTTTATCCACATAAATTTACCAGCAATAGCCTTTTATTGAATATTGAACCACAACTATTTGGTAATTTGTTGCCAGATCCTGCTTTAGTAAATAATCCTAAATGTATGATCCCTTATATGCTTGTTTACAGGAATAAGATAATTGTTCCCCAATACTGATCTATAATGCAAGTCTCTAGTGTACATTTCTCCTTGAGGTGATAGAAATGGCTCCCCATCAGTCCTACCACACACACACTCTTTCAGAGGTGACTTTTAACAATCAGGGGTATGTAGTTTGTTTATCTTGCATCTATTATTTTGCATATAAGGGGTTAAAGGTAAATGTTTTTTTTAAAAAAAAAAGATTATACCCTATGTCCAAATTCATCAATGCAACTTTTAAATCTCTGAGAAATTGAAACAGAATTCACTAAAACATATTATTATTTTATTATTATTATTATTATATTATTATTATCAGCTGGTACCAAAGGCATAGCCAGGCTATTTCTTGCATATTTTTCATAATGTTCTAGTGAAGATTGAATTGGAATCCTGCTGTTAGAATGTTCTGCAAACAATGTATGTGCATCTAGGGTTAGAAGGTGTTTACAACCATGCACTTATTTGATAAATATGGTATCACAACTATTTTGGGGTGAGGCCACATTTCCAAACATATTGATGAAGCAGCAACACAATAGCCCAGTGATCTTTACCCGTAATTGTGTCTTTCAAAAATCATCCAATTAATTGTGGTATACTAGGTGTTTATTCCCTGCTTATAGATTGATAAATGGTGATGAAATTGTTACTTTTCCATTGTGTTTTCTGATCCCGTTTTAGAATATTTAATTTAATTTAATAGGTCTCTCGGTGACAAATTAGGATACATTTGTAAACACAACAAGTGCTTTCCACAGAGAGATGTTCTGAGGACCTTCGTGAGTATATGTCAAAACAATTTACATAACACTAATTGAGTACATCTCAATGGATTTCTGATGCCTGAGTCACCCGAGTTAAAAATAAATACACTATAACAACCTTTCAGTTACAAACCCTGAATTTTATGAATTTTCACATGTATGTATGCAATTAATATACTGGAATATTAAGGCCTTATAACTAATGTGCTGGTTTCTTATTTGAATAACATCGATTGCCTTTTCTATAAAAGGTGCAGGTGGCCCTAGCCCAAGCATGCGGGCAATACTTAACTATCTTAAACAAGACAATCACAAAATTGGAGAGAAAATAAATGTATCCTAAAAAATATTGTTTAAACTGTATGTTATCAGTTTGCCAGCTTAAGCAAAACCTTGTTTTGCCTCCCCTTGTCCCTACATTTTATGCACCACTGCTTTGTTCCCTGCCCTTGGGGAAGGAGTCACATGAGCACATCATACACATGACCTTCTCAGCCTGCGAAGACGGTGCCCTTTGTCCGTTCTTCCACTGTGCTAGACTTCTCTTACCCCCTAGAATGTAGTTTGTGTATAGATCAAATAAATGCCACATGAAATCACACCATTGCAGGTGTAGATCAACTGAAAAATCACAAGCAACCTCAGCACTGAAGGTATAGATCAAATAAATAATGTATGGAAACCCTAAACTGCAGGCATAGATCACAGGTTGCACACGCCAGAGGCCAGTTCTGGCACCCAGATTACACTCATAGTATTTGCCTGCAGTGACCACATCAGCCATGTTTTCCAGGACACGCATAATGTTTTCAAATTGTTGACCAGCCCAGATTAAGTGCTGCCCTGTGGTATGGAGGATATATAACTGATTAATTAGTTCCCTTGCATGACTCTATACATCCCACATACCCTGTGGTATGGAGGATATATAACTGATTAATTAGTTCCCTTGCATGACTCTATACATCCCACATACTGCTGGGCAGCGCTTTACCTGTGCTGGTCAGCAATGTGAAAGTGCTATACGTGTCCAGGAAAACATAGCCAATGTGGTCACCTTACTTGCCCGCCATCCACAGGACTTGCTCAGCACCTACTTTAGGTCTCCTTGCAGTCTGACTCATGTTCATCCTTTATTAATTCTATATCCTTTAGGCCCAAAACAGGAACAGTAATGGAAAGACTGTCACAATACACACATATACACTACTCTTACAAACGCCTGCCAATAAACATATACACATGCACATTCACACTTGCCCTTACACATAGACATCCTAGCTTACACCTGCCCTTTTAAAACACACTCTTTTTTCCCTTTCTCATTATCCACTTTGTAAGGCACAACTGGCCAACTAGAAAATGCACAAAACACCTTTATACAGTAAATTGGTAGGCTAGGTAATCGGTAGATGTGCTTTTAACAGGTTTAGCTTCATATGTGCTCATCCATGTGGTATCACTCCCTTGTTGTTAGGTATAAGCAGACCAGGGTCAGTCATTGGATAAATATTTTCCCGAAGGTGAATGATGCAGAAGCCCATCGGTGTGGAGAAGCGGAGTACTTTTCCTAACATTGCCCTCCTCCCAACGTGAGACATCCGGAGTACAAAATGAGCCTGGTCTGGAGGGGTAGCACCTATGGAACATTTGTTTAAGAGCAGGGATATGTATATTGGAAGCAGGTTCCTAGTCAGGGCCAAACCACTTTCAGTTTATCTGGTACTAAAGGTGCCATCTAAGATGCTGTCAACTTCAAATTCTTCTGAGCTGTTCACGACTACTGCACCAAAAGGTTTTGAATGATGACCAGAGAAAGGGTCCTGAGCCTAGAGTTTAAATAGGGAGACATGAAGAGAAAGAGGGGAGAAATAGGGAGAAAGGTGTACTGTAACAGGACCAACTAGAGTCACAATGGGAAATGGACCAATGAACCTGGGGGCAAACCTCTTTGTGGGAACATTCAAACATAAATTGTCAGTGGACAGCCAGAATTTATCTCCAACTTAGTATTGTGGTGCTAGATGTCTCTGGTGGTCAGCTTGTCTCTTGGAACAAAGTTGTGCTTGTTCCAGGGTCTTTTGTTGAGAGGTGAAGTACTGAGTTAGCACCTATAATCTACAGGAAACATCAGATCCTAGTTTGCTCTGGAAGTGTAACAGGGTAAAAGGCCATAAGAGGGAAAAACAGAGATAAGTTTATACCACAGGGTAAGGCAACCAGTCATCTTGGAGATCAGTGTTCTCTCTGTTTGGCCATTGGTCTGTTGATAAAAGGCTGTGGAATGGTTGCGCTGTGTTCCAAGACACAGAATCCTTTCCAAAAATGGGATGTGAACTGCATGCCAAGAATTGGCCTTGGCAGACCTTGGGATAGAAGCAGACCATGAATTTCAGGAGATTGAGCCAAGTTCATGGAATGTGTTCTAATAAAGTGAATCAGAAATGACCATAAAACATCCAGACAGTGAAATTATGCTGCCACTCAGCCCCC